>JAZHYW010039254.1:0-86336 GCA_037355805.1 Ixodes ricinus | reverse complement strand
ATATGTATCGGAAGATGTTGCAGCCCGTGCACTCATTGTCCATGGGGCAAATTTTGGTTAAAACGAAGTTTCTCTTTTACTGTGCTATCCGCAACATCGTACGACGGGCGCAGTGGCAGGGGAGTTCTGCGCGAGGGCCTCTGGAGAGCCGTGAACCCGGACCCGCCGGGAGCCGAAGACCCGTCTCCCGCGAACGACAGCCTGGAGAGCCCGGGTCTAAACGAGAGCGTTTCGGATCGGTGTCTGAGTCAGCTGTTCTCCGGAGAAGGATGCCGGGACGTGAGCGACCCCTGCTGGAAGGCCATGACCGGCGGGGACGGCAGGGCTACGGTCTGACGCACCAGGTCTCTTCGTCACCATAGGCATGGCGGTGAGACAAGTATACAAAGTGCGCGGTCACCGCGGCCACCAGCACTGCATGCTCGTGCGCTGCGTATCGTATATGGCACACTTCAGAACACATGCATGTTGACCAGGTTTTGACCGATCACGTTGTCGAGCTCTTTCCCATGCTAGGTTTCCACTTTTTTTTCCGATTTAATATTGTTTTTATGTTTAACGAGATCGTCATTTAAAGAAGAAAATACGCTTCAGACAGTGTTTGCCGACTGTATTTGTATGATGCATTCGCAATGTGACGGCGGCTTAAGAAAACAAACAAAAACTAAGAATTAATGCCCGGAAAGATTATCCGGTTGCTTTGCTGGCAATGGTAGCTGAACTGCAGCGTCAAGATGGAGTCCCTGGCCCGCCAGTACCGGCAACCCGGACCTCGGGTCCTGCTGGAGTCGCTTTGCCGCCGAGGTGGTCCAGGAAGCGGAAACGGCGGCTGAGGCGGATTCCCTGGCCACCTTTGGGACCTCTTCCTCGAGCAAGGTTCGATACGTTGCCAGTAGAAGAAGAACTGAACTGAACACACGAGGTTGTCTTCGTCCTGCGAAGGCATATATGGTTCGTTGATGGCACGACATTCCAGACGCGTGAAGCTGGACTAAACAGAAAGTATTCTTGGACGAGTATACAATGAATATCTATCGAAACAACGTTTTCCCGTCTTGCAGCCTGGGCTAAATATGGTATGATAAATGCTCGCAAGTCCTGAGATATGGCTTGTAATACCTCGGTACTGTACAAATTATTATATATTTTGTTTTCATTACGACAACCCATCCATATCTAATATATGGCTTTTTTAATAATAGCAATATTTTGTTATTGTTTCAAAGAGCTGGCTTTCGTTCATGGGATATTTCAGTTCAAATCGTGCGGGAAAAAATGTCGTGTCTCAAAAACTTTTGAAGAAATATATACGCTAGGCAAATTTTTCACTGCGACGAAGCTAAAAGCCGTTCTCGCGTCATAATTTTAGTTTTGCAGCGGAGCTGTTAAGGGCTAGTTTCCCCAGGATCGTGTCCGGTACCAAAGAAATGTCGACACAACACTTTGGTTTGCCGCCGTCGCTCATAGGTGGCGGTAGCCGTCCAAGAGTGTTGTGTTTGCCTGTTGTCTGCTTGCCGCCGTCGCTCATAGATCGCGGCAACCTTTCCAGCCTCGGCAACCAGACAACTGGTTGCTGCCGTCGCTCATAGATGGTGGCAACATTTCTTCGGAGGAAGAAGAGCGGGAACGAAACGAGCGGCGATGTACGCAGTAGCGGGAGTGGTTCCGTAACCGCCACGAAGGCCGCTATCTGTTCTCAAGTTCCACTGCGTCGAGAGCTTCAGATTCGCTCTACGAAAGAAGAGCAGATTAGTCGCCTGGAAAGACACCGCCGAGAACAGAAGCTACAGATCCGCTGCTCTTCCTTCTTCACCAAAGTGGAAAGGCTGAAAGTTTTTATTTTCTTTGCTTCTAAAGGACCAAAGAAGGATTTTGGGATTTGGACGATCGTCACAAAGTCGAGTATTTGGGAGCTTCTCCAGGCTCAACTTTTTGCGTGGCTTTTTAACCTATTATTGAAGCGCAAGATCTTATAAAAACATATTTTTGTCAATGATGATAACTTTTGTATAACCTGGCAAATGATTGTAAAAAATCATTTACCAGGTTTCAATGATAATAACTTTTGTAAACAACAAATTTTATGACAAATTATTTATTAAATTAAAGCCTAAACGCATACGAATTCAACAAGCACAATATCGTTATAATCAAATAACCTTGTCTCAGTAAAAAATGTCTTGGAATACAAAGAAAGCTCTAAAAGTGCGAATTTCAACATCAATGTCCTTAAAAAGTACATTTTTTTTAAACATATCTTTTGGTTGAGGAATTCTCGAGTATGGTCTAAAGTGCTATTAAAAATCAAATGTAATATATGGTTTGGACTTATAGATCTTACACTTTAAAAAACAAAATCTTTAAAAAAATTTTTTTAGATGCTAAGCTTGGTTGTCGTCATTGTATGCCCATATATGAATTAAATCTTGGCATTTGTCAGCGTATATGTTGGCTTCGATTTAACACACAATTAGATAAAGTAAGGCTGATGCGTAAACAGGATGTTACGCTTAATATATGGAGTTTTCCTACATGTTCAATTTATTACAAAAAATCTGAAATTACAGTTAAATGAATTCTTTTAACTCTCCACGAGAAGTAAATTCTTATAGATACCCGCTAAAGTTGTATGCGGAATGATAAAGTCATTGGGTGAAACAAAATATATTCAATGTGCCGAGAGCCGTTGCACAAAATTCGAGCTTTTTCAACTCTCGTTCACACGCACACTAAACCCTGTAAGAAAGTAGGCTTGTTTCGACACCTACCGATATTCGTTTCTTTTCTTTCTTTTGGAACAAGAAGCTTGCATATACCGTGGGCAGGCACATACAATTGCATGAAATATTTCGCAACGCAAGCTCACAGAACACTTAATGTGACCGAAAAGTACAACATTACTCTCGATGTTTATAGCTATTGGTAGCATTCAGAAACCCGTCCTGTTTTTGAGCTTTCGTCCGTATGGGCATGGCTGAATGTTCTTGACAAAACTTACAGCATTGCGTTCCTTTTCATGGAGTCGAGGTTGTGAGCTATCGTGTTGTGACGGCATATGGAGAGCGCCAGGTAGGTGTGGCGGCGCGTGGAGACCACGGGCTCCAACATCAAGCCTTCTTGCACAACCGCAGATCGACAGGACTTAGAACAACTGGACATGCTGATGACTTCGTTCAGAGGATTGCCCTGAAACCTGGAATCCTTCTTACGAAAAGTATATGGTACACGCGACCTCTGGACGAAAACTCGAAATAGGGCTGGTCCCTCAAATTTATGTTCAGATGATGTTACAAAGCCTCAAGAATGAACCTTTAACCCATTTTAACGTCGCTTTTTTGTGGTCACGAGAAACGTTCTTGTGAACTTGCATTAATGAATATTTTATGTAATTGCATGTACAGTGCTCTTCAAACTGAAAGTCGCCACTTGGTTACCCCAATATTGATCTATTGCCCGCTACCCAAAGTGTAAATTCGCCACTGCAGCAGCTAGAACGTCTTCCCCATTCTAGGTGGTGATCGGGGGTCAAAGCGACACCAGGTATAGATAGTTGAACCGGTAGATCCCGGAATAGGCGCAAAAGTGACCAAAACGGAGCATCTCATAACGGCGTTAAGTTTGGGAAACATTGTACTTCCCACGGTCTATGCGAGTTTTTGTTTTTTATTTACCTTTTAAAGAAGAAACGAAGATAGGGAAAGTTAAACGAGACCAGACTTCTCATTAGGCCTAGCGTGAGTGGCGAAGCGGCAGTTGGAAAAGGGCGAAAATTCGCTCTAGATCTCTCGACGGATCAATAATAGTACTTTTTTTTTTTAAACTCTAGTGCCACAGAATCTTGGATAAGACTTTCAGAGGGTAATGTTTAGAAACTTTATAGTCCTTCCTCAATTTAGGAAAAAAATATTTTTTTGCCATTTTTTAAAGTAAACAAGCTTGACGTGTGTATGAAAATCTTTGCATATTATACATAACATGCCTAATTATGTGTTATATTGAAGTAAACAAACACTATTAGTAAGTGCCAACGAATAATCAACCACCTGGCGAGAACAAATGACTACGACCCAGATCTGCATTTTAAAATGAAACTTCAAATATATCGTCTTTTAGAATGCATGGATTTATAAGTTCTTACCATATAATACATCGTACATTTTTATTGGATGTTTTATACAAGGATTCGGAGAGCCTACCGGCCCGCAGGCCGGATTCGGCCCAAGAGGGACTATTATAGGGCCTCCGGCATGCCACCAAAAATGCTCTGCCCCTTCCGAACCCTAACACACGCTCTGGGACGAAGTATGTCTTTTGCAAGCCCAGTATATTCGGACGTATTACAAGAGATTTTCCAGAGAAAATTGGCTGATCGGCTGGTCCCCAAACAAACAATAAGCTGAAGAATGCATTTGCAACGAACGATTTTGTCAAGCTTTCCGCTGGCCTACCTGAATTTTGTTTTCAAATCTACGCAATGTGGCAGCGCCCTTGATCAGACTGTTTGCTACAGCATGTATGCATCTGCGAACATACGTTTCTCGAGATAAAGACCGTGAAGTCAAACTTGGGTCTTGCTAATGATAGATGAGCACCTCCATAATGTTTTAGCACTCACAGTTAAAAGTTTCAATGTGAACGTTCGCAACTTATTTTTTTTTTATTTATTTATTTATTTATTTACCCTCAAGGACCCGAAGGGCATTACAGAGTGGAGGGGGGGGGCGAATAGGCGACAAAGGTACAGTTGTTGATACATGAAATATAATACAGTAATTAATGCACGCTTGCTCAGACACTTGAAAAATATTTACACAATGTTATAACAGTAATGCCAACTAGAAAATGGTTAATCAAAACTAACAAACAAGGCATTTTTAAAATCAATAATACTGGTTGTGGAGGATATGTCAGCGGAAGGCGATTCCAATCAGAGCTAGTGCGAGGAACATAGGAGTTATAATAAATGTTAGTTTTGTAATTGGAAAATACCGACTTTGTTCTGGTGATCTACGCCGGATGAAACATAAGTAGGTGGTGTTAGAAGTTCATGGCGCATGAAAGGGTTATTGTAGGAAATCTTATGAAATAAAGTCAGGCGAAAAATGCGTCTACGGCTCATTAGTGAGGGTAAACCAAGACTACTTTTCATTGAAGTAACACTGGATGTACGATGGTAATTAGAGAGTATGAAATGTGCCGCACGATTTTGAACTGATTCCAATGTTGCAAATGATAGTGTTATTACCGGGGTCCCAGATAGAACATGCATATTCAAGTTTAGTTTAGTACGTACAAAAGTAGTATATAAAAGGAGTTTTAGTGACACTGGTGACTGTGAACAATTTCGTTTGAGATATCCAAGCATGCGATTGGCGTTGTTAGTTACGTAGCTGAGTGTGAGTTCCCCAGGAGAGATCAGAGGTTATGTAAACACTTAAGTATTTGTAAGAGGACAGAGACTGCAGCGGAGTGCCGTCAATGTAGTAATTCGAGCATATGTTAGTATGGCGGGAAACTGTCATGGATTTACATTTATTAAGATTGAGTTGTATCAACCACTTGAATACTGAACACAAGAACAACTCTTACTCAGAGAAGGCCCAAGTAATCAGTTACCTGTGCCTTATTCAAGAAGGACATCTTTGCATATCACATCAAATATGTGATACCTTTCTATTTTTTTTTGTATGTACATCGATCCGATTTTTTCACCTCTCAGTTTTTGGCGTTCGGCCCGCTCCGTCTCCGCTTTGGAGGCAATTTGCTCTCCTGCAGCAAAGGGTTGCTGACCCCCTTTTAGACCATTCCCAAAAGCTTTTAGAAGAAAAAAAGACGAAAACATTAAAAAATGACCCTTTTAAGATATTCACGTTAAGTTTCTTATTAAGTTCAAGAAGTCTTTCGCTGATATTATTTATTTCTATAACGATAATGTACAGGGTGTCACAAAAAAAAAATTACACATTCTTTTTACCGCAAAAATAAACGAGGCATCGCCGAACCCTCATTCTCCGCCCAAAGGCAGAAACAGAGGTCACAACCAGATGCCAAAGTTTCAGCCAATCCGATACCTTATTCAAAAGTTATAAGTGATTTCCCTGAAAATTTCAATGGGAAAATAGAGCCCATTTTGCCCGTTTTCGGTTTCCGGTGCGCATGGTGCGCACAAACAAAAAACGAGGCGAAAAATGAACTCTATTTTCCCATTGAAATTTTCAGAAATCACTTACACCTCATATACCTTCTGCACAACAAAGAAACTTTTGACATTACTTTTTACACTACATTAAAAGCAAAAGATGTTCGCTAAACTTTTTTTTTGTAAAAAATTCAAAATATTGATTTTTTACGATAATTTACCAGGTTTGAATGAGGATAACATTTGTAACATTCCAGTTTTATTACATAAATTATATATCAAATGAAAGCTTAAAGAAATGCCTATTCAACAAAGTACAGGGTGTCACGAAAAAAATTTACACATTCTTTTTTACCGCAAAAATAAACTAGGCATCGCCGAACGCTCATTCTCCGCCCAAAGGTAGCGCTAGAGGTCACAACCAGATGCCAAAGTTTCAGCCCGATCCGATACCTTATTCAAAAGTTATAAGTGATTTTCTGAAAATTTCAATGGGAAAATGGCAGCCCATTTTTCGCCCGTCTTCGGTTTCTGGTGCCATAGGGCACCATGTATTCGAAAGCTCCGTCGGCCGCCATTTTCCCATTGAAATTGTCAGAAAATCACTTATAAATTTTGATTAAGGTACCGGATCGGGCTGAAACTTTGGCATCTGGTTGTGACCTCTAGCGCTACCTTTGGGCGGAGAATGAGCGTTCGGCGATGCCTAGTTTATTTTTGCGGTAAAAAATAATGTGTAATTTTTTTTTGTGACACCCTGTACTTTGTTGAATAGGTATTTGTTTAAGCTTTCATTTGATATATAATTTATGTGATAAAACTGAATGTTACAAATGTTATCCTCATTCAAACCTGGTAAATTATCGTGGAAAGAGTCATATTTTGAATTTTTTACAAAAAAAAGTTTAATGAACATTTTTTGCTCTTAATGTAGTTTAAAAAATAATGTCAAAAGTTTCTTTGTTGTGTGGAAGGTATATGAGTCTGGCGAAGCTCGCGACCTGTGACAATCGTACCAATCCAGAAATTCGCTTTGGCCGTGTAGGAAGTAAGAAAAAACAAGTTGGAGAATCTAAAAATATGACGCAATAGACGGTTTTCAGTTTAGTCGTAGGAAAGAATTTTCCCAGCATATATATCATTATATATATATATATATATATATATATATATTATATATATTCAAACGTTTTTGAGACATGGCCCTCTTTTTCCTGCTCGATTTGAAAAGAAACCACCCTCGCATTAAACTTTCTTCCGTTGAATATTTGTATTCTTTTTTTTTGTATTGTAATAACTGTATAACTTTGCAAATATAGCTTTGTACTTGAACTGATCATCCATCATATCTTATGTATAACTTCCTATTGTAATGTGCTTTTTTTTTTTTTTTGCTGTTGTTGCCGAAGTAACAGGCTCGGAAACCCCTGCGGTACTGAAACTTCACTCGTGAGCTGTACCCAACGGTACGGACCACTCTACGCAGTTGCAGTGTGCGGTTCCCTGGGCTACCCCGGTTTCAACAGGGACTCGTGGATAGGAAACGTGCTCTCTTGGCAGAGATCGGACGGCTGCTTCGCCTTTCGGCCGCCAGCGCCCAAGGCTACGGCGTCGTCCCGAGACAAGAGGGAAGCAAGAACCACTCGAGGTGCCTGGCGGCTTCAGCTACTCTAGTTTACGTCACGCGTCTCGGACCACTAGGTGAACTGTGGTGTTGTACAGTGGCGCCGTAGGGTGGCGGCCGCACTTTTTATTTTCCGTCGGTGGCCGTTGTGGGCCAGGTTTCTCAATAGATCCAGTGTGTGTTTAGTTCATGTACGGACGTCGCTGCCCGCCATATTTAGCGGGAAAAGGTCTCCGCGACATGCAAAGGGGAATCGGAGACTCCTGTCATTGTGACGTGTGATATCACATGACGTAACAAATTTTCCGCTAAATTCAACGGGGAATCGCAGTGTCGTGACTTGTGACGAGTGGAGTCGCATGACGTCGCAATTGTCGCGCTATATTTACAGCAGAAACTTATTTCGCTAACTTTAGTGGGAAAATTTCTCCGCTAAATTTAGCGGAAATCGGTCAGTGTCACGTGCTTCACGGTACCACGTGACGTCATCGTGCCACGTGACATGAGAGAGTCACGTGAACACCGTTCGGTAAATTTAGCGGTACCTAAGTCCGCTATATTTAAACACGGCGGAGTAACTGTGTTGAGCGGTGCGCAGCGTCCTCGGCTGTTCATTTTGCAGAACACGGCAAGAAGCAGGGATTTTTTTTTTCTTTTATCATAAGAAGCCCGCAAGACAGACGCACCCGAAAAAAAAGACGGTTGCTTGCCTTGTGATACCATATTTTCGTTGCAGACGGATGCGACTTGCACATGACCAGTGTGGGTGCAGGAGCTCTCGCCGTCTTCCTCAAGGCGCGTCTGCTCGCCACTCAAGAACCCAAATAAAGCACACTCGGCGTTCGGATGTTGCTTCTTCTTTCTTTCTTTTTTATTATATTTTCTTTAACCGCGCCACGCTCGTTCGCGTCGTAAACTTTTCGGGGAGATTTTTACACTCGCGGGACACGTGGCGCGCAAGTTCAAAGCATTCCTGAGCAGGATGAAAGAGAAGACAATAATAATAATAATAATAATAGTAATAACAACTTCCGTTCACTCTTACCCATAGACTCCAGATGCCCGGGATGCTCGCAGCAATATATTCTTTCTCTCTCTCTCTCTCTCACTCCCTTACAAGGAAAGCACGCAATAAATGTTGCAAGTGCAACTGGTTTTAAGCGTGCGCGATCGCATCGGCGTCGCGAATACTTGTGGAGCAAAAAAGGTTTTTGCCATGTTGATGACCTCGTGGCAATTTACCCGCTAAATTAATTCCCGCATAAGCCTTCTTGGCTTCTGTGGAAATTAACTCGTGAATTGCGAAAAAAAAACACGCAATAAATCGTATTGTATCTTATTGCAATGTGTTACAACCTAAAGGGTAAACCGATTAGTTTTAGCTGCGAGAAGCATGAATAAGCTATACTTCTCAATTCACATTAACCAGATAAATAGCATGCACCATCATGTTAATATGAACCCCGTTAATATGGACGCCTCGTTATATAAACTTTCTCGGGCAAACTGGAAAAAAAATATAAGGTTTTGTGGCCCGTTATTTGGAATAATTGTCTCATTAAAACTGACCCTATACTCCAAAATCGTCGACCCATAACTTCCACGGAAAGCTATAAGTAGTTTATCACGCTTAGTATAAGTACAAACTATTTTAAAATGGAGGTCAATAATGCTCGTTACTCGTTATAGTCTCGCAAGGAACGCGTTAATTTATCGCATCATTTATTTCCTGGCTTTCAAAGTTAGAAAAGCTGGGTGCCTTGACTTTGATACGAGTGAGCCAACTACATTATGTTGTCATGTGCTCTTCTCGTCTTCTTCCCTTGGAAGAATCTCGGCGCTGCTGAATTATTTACGCATTACGTGCATAGAAGTGTCGCTACAAGTACGTACAAAGCTAAGTCGCGTTCTGAAACAAGGAACTCATGCGCAGCACTTCCGCTGAAGCCAACAAAGGTGAGCAAGATGTACCAGCATTTTGAACTATTATATTTGAGGTGTTGTATTCAATGGTCGTGAACAAAACGAATAGAAAAGAAAAACGACTGCGGTGACCTGACTCGCCGCCTATCGTGACAAAAAGGAAGTGTTGAAGAGACAAGATTCGAGTAATCGTCGAAAGATGGCAGCACAGACCAAGGTTCGTGATGGGCTGCATGAGGGGCGCTTCCAACTTTACCGTTATGACTTATTCCGTCTGCTTCTGTAATAACAGCAGGCATAAACTTTGAACATAATGTTTAATTAGACTGAGCACTGCCACGCTGAAGGTAGCAACCCACATGGATATGCACATCCATGAAACTGTATTCATGCAATTTGGTGTTTCGTCTAGGGATAAATCACCCAATTTTGTTTGTCCAGCTGGACGGAAGTCTGGTCAAAATCCATCATATTTGAAATAAATAAATATACAGGTACCAAATAAAAATGAAGTAAAGGTTTATATATGTATTTCGGTCGTCCATATATTCTTGCCCCCCCCTTTCCCTTCATACCCGCCTCCCCTCCCCCCCCCCCCCCCCCGCAGTGTAAGAAAAATGATCACTGTGACGTCCTTAGTAGCATTAATTCCTCTTTCATCGACGGAACGAAGAGCAATCTCAATCTCTCGCCTTCGATAGCGTTAATTTAAGAACGCGACGACTCCAGTTCTTCCATTGTGTTTCTTAACACGCACTATCGAACTTGCCCTTCGTAACGGATAATCTCCGTAATGACATCACAGGTAGGAACATGGGCTGCAAACACGGACAGTCGGAATTTCCCTTGCGGACGCCTGATATTTCCCTATTTCTGCCGAAATTTATATCTCACATACCCAAATAAATATATAATGCTAAATATTCGTTGTTTTCTGCATCGCTTCCATTTTTACGATGAGAGATATATTATGTAACCTTTACGCCTTTCGTACGTTTCGCAAAAATGAGTTAATCAGGCCAAAATAATGGTCAAAGCAAATCTGGCGAGAGGAAGTGTTACCGGGATATTCAAACTGCCGAATGAAACCCTATCTTCGCCTTAGATGTTATGCACGTCATCACAACATAGTACTGCTTTAAAAACTTGTTTCGCGCTTTTTATAAAAGTCAGTCCAAAACAAAAACTGTAACACAAGCTAGAGTTCTCAAACTCTAACGCATGAAATATGACACATTGTAAGCACCATTTCGTGCACGGCACTTCACGAATTATTATTAGTCATGGCAAGTCTGTATCTTGGACAAATTGTGTCCGTATCTCCAGACATCGCAGTATTTCTAGTTGTATTCAAGCTTTCTTTTCCGAGAAGGCACAGCGTCGCTCTCAGTAGCTTTGAGTTGAGTGGCCCCTTCCTCCATGGTTTTCCCGGCGGCGATGAAGACTAAAAAAAATTGTTCGAGTGCTCCAGTCAGTGTTGCCAGATGGTCGCACGACAAACCGCCAAACGGATGGAGAGAATAACTAAAATGTAGTCAAAACCACTAAAATTTGATGTTATAAAAAAAATCATATAATTGATTTATTTATAAATTTCCAGATGTATACGGTGCCCATAATTTCCCTCATACTAGCAAGATTTCCCTTATTCCCACATAGACCTGAATATTACCTTAATCTGGGAAATTTCCCTCGGGTTGGCAGCCGTGGGAAGGAACCACGAGAGGGCGCATCTACTACCTTTGTCTTTGACGAGTGGCCCCGGAGAGAGCGAGCGCATCGACTGTTACGTCGTCTGTCGGTCAGAACACGAAGGCGTGAAACGAGCTTGGCATACGTGCGTCCTGTGCGAAATCTCGCCATATTAAGGAGTTTTCGTGGATCGTTCTCGCCGTTCCGCAACGCTCTCCGCAACGATTCCCGGAACTCGCAGTGAAGGCCATCGGCGCGCAGGCGCAGTAGCAGCTTCTTCGTTGCGGATGGCTTAGCGGAGGGGGAAACGCGGTCTACGAAATCTCCCTTATTTGGGAGTTTTCGTAGATCGTTTCCGCTGTCCCGCAACGTTCACCGCGACCCGTTACGAGACCCGGAACTCTGCAGGCAAAGCTAGCGACGCGCGTCCGCAGTTGTGGCGTCTTCGTTCCGGAGAGCGCAGCAGAGGTAGGGAAACGGTCTACGAAAACTCCTTAGTGGCTTCCTTCCAACAGCGTTTCGATAGCGCTGCCGGAAACAATCGTGGCGTAACTTCATGGACCAGGCCCGTAAAGCCGCAGTAAAAGCGAACACCTTGTATTTTGTAAGGTGCACGAGCAGTGTAAATCCGGCTTAATCAGTGTTTTTTTTTTGTGGATTGTTTATATGACGAGTGAATAGTTATTTTTATCAGACACGGCGACAAGCGTAGAGGTGACCAGGTAATGTTATCAAGCGAATTTACGCTCACAGCGTCCTCCTCACCGTGGAACTCGACGGTTTCATGCTGCGCGACCTGCAGAGCTGCGGCTTCGAATTGTACGCGTTAACTCGCGCGTTGAATTGAGACAAACGTTAAGTTTCGGAAGAGTCGGGTCACAGGAGTAAAGGGGCAGGTGCGTTTTGTTGTCAACGTTCAATTGATAATATACGCGGTCCGTTGCTGGTCATGGCAAGACGAAGCGTGTTCGCGACTCGACCTCGCTTGGAACGATATCTAGAATGCTACTCCGGAGAAATGCCACCCCTAGCTGAGTTTTAGAACTCTGAGTGCCCGTGGAAGGCGTCTTCAACAAGTGCGTTTGCCTTCCCACAGCCGCTCGATCCTGGTCAGAGATCAAGCGGCAGCGATCAAGCGGCCATGACCGTCCCATCCTGCCCAGGCATCGAGAGTGGTGCCAAAGTGACAAAATATTACGTCACAGAAGCTGGTCTGTCATGGTGTCGGATGTCACGATCCTGGCGGTTGGTCGTAGGAGTGCTGGCGAACAAGACCAGCGGATGCAAGGGTCGCCGTCGTCGCGGCGTCCCATCTTGTGTCCGCTTTAATGGGTTTCCGTCGACTGTCTGGTTGCAGACCGGCTTTCAGCGGAGATGATCGAGGTCCACCGCATCCACCTCCGCTGCTACGCCATCACCAGGATCACGGAAGGCAACAGCGGGACACTCTTGTGGCGTACGACAGGTTAGGAAGTCTGGAAATAGACGAAAGGTACAAAAGCTAGGAAGTGAACAGAAGAGAATTAATATTAAATTTGGCGCATCAGAACTAAACCGACATGCTCAGAAACGGGGCGTAAACCAAAACTTAGTGAAGCTCAAATACGCGATGTATCTAAAACCAGTGAGAACATTGTCTTGGAACACCCAGAAAAAGAATGGATGTACGAGGATCTAGTGGGAATCTTTAAAAGAGAATTAGACAAGCACCGAATTCAACAAGAGGAAAGCAAAAACGAAGACACAAAACAAAAAGCTGGTGAATAAGGAGGTCAAGGCAGCCATATCGCGACGCCAGGAGACATCTAGGAAGCATAGGGTGGGCCGAAAAAGGGGGGGCCTTGCCAGCTGAAGTTGCATCAAAATGGCAGAACTTCAAGACCGGAAAAGGGAGGCATGAGCTTTAATACAGGCCAAGCTTGGGAGTGCAGGAATGCAGTGGATGATGAAAATAAATAAAACAGATAGGAATGCGGCGAAAAGGATTTGGGAGCACATTAAAGCGCAGGGGAGATAGACAGAGGGGTTCCGAACACACAGGAGGGGAGAAGAGTGGAGGAGGTAGTGGCATGGGGATATATTAGGCAGACAATTGAAAAGGCTTTCTCCGAGCTTGAGCAGAGAGAGACAGTGGATAGCACTGACAGCAGCAGTGTAGAGGAGGAGCAGAATTGTGCAACAATGGAGACGACCACAAGAGAATGGGATAAGGCAGAACGTAAGGTTCCAGCAGGTACAGCAACAGGCCCGGACGACATAGCCATGGGGCTCATAAAGACCTCTAGGAAAGACATGCAAATTGAAGTTACGGCATGTGATTAACCAAATAATTAGGGAGGAGAGGTACCCAATGATTGGAAAATAAGTAAAATGAAAATAATATATAAAAAAGAGGAAACAAATATGATTAAGGCATATCGCCCGATAACGGTAACTTCAGTTCTATGCAGATTAGCTATGAGTATAGTAAAGCGAATGATGGAGGAATGTGCAGAAGACATGCAAATACTGGTTGAGCTCCAATAGGAGACTGGTAGATAACTTATTGGTCGTCACTCAATGTATAGAAATAGCAATGAGGAACCAAACTCATTTATGGTTAGCTTATTTAGAAATCAACAAAGTGTACGATATTGTGAGTCAGGAAAACTCTGGTGTAAGCTGAAGGAATACAAATTTGGTTCGGTTTCTTCAGCAGGTGTCCACTAGACAATAAGGTAGTTATACCATGAGATGCAGAAACTACACAACCAGCAACAATAAAAAGAGGGCTCAGGCAGGGTTGTCCACTGTCACCCCTACTCTTTATGATATATCTCAGTGAAATGGTAAATAAATTAAAGCAAAAAGCAACTTACTGTTTTAAGATGTGAGTTATATGTGGGGTTCAGCGTTTTCGGTTTTTATTTTTTCAAAATTAGGCATACGTTTTTCGGTGTCTATTTTAAAATTCAATTTTCGGTTTTTTTCGGTGTACAATCTATTCCGGAAAAAAAAGTTTACCGTTTTTTTTCGGTGAATATGAAGAAACATTATCGGACACCGGATCAGATGATCCTTGTAGCTGTGATATTTGTAGATCCCTCAAAGAATAACGGCACATATACAGACGTGGTTTTCGCTACAACTTCCGTCAGGACAACACATCAAAATCGCGGAATTCGCGGGCATAATCTTCAGCGCGCTTCTTTTTCCTTCCCATTCTGTTGACGTGACCACAGTGGCGGATCCACAGGGGGGGGGGACGGAAGCGGCCGCCCCCCCCATACAAAGTCGACCTCCTCCCTCCCCCCTTCTCGGAGGGCAACTTGACATGGGTGGACCCGCCTTGCACAAGAAAAATGGGAGAATATATCCTTAAAAAATTTTCCGCTCCCCCCCCCCCCCGCCCCCCCAAAAACGGAGTTCTGGATCCGCCTCTGCGTGACCATCTGAGGTGATGACCGTTCAAAAAACCAGCAGAATGGCAAAAAGAAAAAAAATGCATTTATGTGGTTAACCACAGGGAAGTTTGAGAGACGGTGCATGACACCCGAACTTTTTTTTTTAGGACCAGGAACTTGACAAACTATCACAGAAAGGGAGACAGATGTGCCGCGAAGGCCAATTGAAGACCTCTTTTGTTGCATGTTGAACCTTGGAAGGGGGCAATCACGAGGACGTCACACAATGTCGAACCTAGCAAAGCCTCTCTCCCCCTCAACCCCCCCCTCTCCTTCTCCCCCCACCCATCCTCGACGCGGCCCTAAAAGATTAACCTTTTTCGGTTAAAACCGAATTTTAGAAAAACGGATTAGACGTACTTTTATCGGTTTAAACCAAAAACGCCGAACCTACAAACTGACCTTTTTCGGTTAAAACCGAATTTCCGAAAATGACTTTGGCGTACTTTTATCGGTTTTTATCGGTTTAAACCGAAAACTCCGAACCCTGGTTATATGGAAGGAGGGCGAAATGTAATATAGGTAATACCAGGACTGATGAATGCGGACGACAAAGTACTCATGGCAGATAACCAGGATACATTACAGGAACTATCTGGAATATGTGAAGAGGAAGGGACACGTTGGGCATGAGTTTTGGTAGTGACAAGTCTGGAGTAATGGTGTTTTACGGCGAAAAGAGGGAACCCTTACAAATACAACACATTGTAATAGACCATGTAGGCAAATACAAATATCTGAAAGTGTGGCTCAATGAGGGAAGAAAATATCTAGTGGAACATAAAGAAAATGTAATTAGAAAAGGGAAATGAAATTCGTCTATTATGAAGCACAAGGCTCTATGGAACTATAATATATATAAAGTGGGCTGGGATATATGGAAAGGAGTGATGGTTCCAAGACTGTCTTTTTGCAATAGGGTGCATGAAATGAGAGGTTAAACCAGGATTAGAAATTCCACTAAGAGGCGTGGGCAGATTGGCACTGGGAGCACATGAAAAGACACCAAATGAGGGAGTACAGGGGGACATGGGCTGGTTGTCTTTTGAGAGACGGGGTTGCAATTAGTAAGTTGAACTTTGAACAAAATTTGACCGAAATGGATGATACGCGGTGGGCACGGAATGTATTCAAGCATTTATACGTGAAAACTTTAAACACAAAATGGACACACCGAACCCGAAAGCTTACATTTAAATACTTACACAATACTAATATGGGACTGAACAGACTGTACTTCAGTGGAAAAGGTAGTGAAAAAAGCAGAAAGAAAAACCGTGGGAGGTAAGAATGCCAAAAAAAAAATCATCTCTAACAATGTACAGGTCATAAAAACAGGACATAAGAAAGGAAAATGTGTGTTGACAATTCACTGGGAAGGTCTTTAATGGTGGATTCGAGAACAGGAGTTTTGAGTATAAGGACATATAGGGCTAAATTTCAGGAGACAGGGATATTATGTGCCGCATGCCATTATAAGAGCGAGATACTAGAGCATTTGGTTTTGAAGTGCACGTTGCATCGCCCTGCCCTTTCTGAAGGGGTAACGGATTTGGCCAGGGCCCTGGGTTTCGTGGCGAGTGATGGAAGGACGGAAAAGGAAAGGATTACATTCACAAAAAGGTGATTAGAAGATTGGTGGACACTGTCTAGGAAAAAATGGAATGATACACAACTAACTAGCACAGCTGGGGACAAGCGGGCCAGAGGAAAATCATGACTACCTCCAGCGTGGCTCCGGCCCAAATTCTCAACCCCGTTTCCCAGTGCGATCAGTGCTGGGATAACGCCGACTAGGTTTGACCAGAGAAAAATTGGCCTTTTCTTCCCCCGCCTCCTTCCCCTCGCCGAGGGGAGGAGGCGGTGGGGGGGGGGGGGGAGGGGGAGGGGGGGGAGGGGGGGCGGGTGATGTTTTTGGTTTTTTTGCCCGATCCCCCAAAGGTCATCGTGGTGATATACCACAGCGCCTGGTGATTGTTGGGGAAACAAATTGGCTTAGAAACGGCAGGATTAATCATATGTTTGTCTTTTTAGACTTAGGCTAGGTGGCGCAAGCTACCGCCCATTACAAAGGGTACAGCCAATAACATTCATCCATTCATCCATCCATCAACAGGCGGAAATCGAGGAACTACTTTAAGGGCGCCGAGAACACACCCGACGGAGACGAGCTCCGTGGCACCATAATTAGAAGCGGAAATATTTGATGGCGTCCAACAACAACATGACTGCGCTAAATCTTTCGTTTTTCTTGTTAACTTGCACGCACTTTGCACCCGTTGTGCCGCTCTGAAACCTGTATGGGGACCTTGATCAGGTGCTATTGTGCGGATTGTGTCCTTGGTAGCATAATTTCAAAATGACTAATATGTGAAATGAAATGAAAATATAAAGGAAGTCCCACGAAAATCGACTGATGTCTGAGAAGACGATTGATGTGGACGCGCGACATAGAAAAACAAACAATCGATGCAACCTTCCGGACCAGTCTACGCCCAAGCAGGAGTTCGCACGACCATATCCTGCTACGACTCGTGCGATATATCGCAGAAATCATCGAAATCATCAAATGGAAGTACACGGCAGCGCAAAACGAAACTGCTACCGCTACTTATCGAATATTTGTGCACGCTCGGCAACCATACGCGAGGCTATCACAGTCACTCCCCCCCCCCCCCCCCCCTCATCCCCTCATAAGGTCTCCTCGATGGTGAAACCGAAGATGCAATTACCGCATGCCCTCCTCCTTCCCCTAGGCCTCCACGCTGACTTCGCACACTCCGATGCAGGGACACCATGTTTGGTCCATAAAACTTTTATTTTTGACAGAGCCTTGCGCACCTCCACCCTTACCCACCAAAACATAAACAAAAAACAAACAAACAGAAAACGTGTTTGACCGGTGGTGCTTTTAGGGAGAGGGTTATCTTTTTTTTTTTTCACCGCGAATAAATATAAAATTACTAAAACGACAGTATCAAGCCAGCGTACGCCAACGTTAATTCCCCTTGACGCCTGCGCTATTTTTATAATAACCGAGTTTGCGTAAGACCGGGGGCATGTATACACGCAAGTTCGGCCGAGCGCTGCAGCGGAGTTCGCAGAATGTATATAAGCCCACTTTCTCGCTGTCCCCTGTATATAAAATATATATGTATATCAAAAGCAAAGAAATAACGTGCAGTGCCACTACTAACACAGAGAGAGTGGAAGGAGTAAATAACACAAAGAAAAAAAGGTTGGACATAATAAAGTAACAAATAAAAAAGCAGTCTCGGGCGTAAAATCGGTCCGGCTATTGCGGTCAGTGGCACAGCCCCGAGTCATGAAATTACGTTCGCGTATGGCTTAACAACAGCAATGCCAGTCCTCGCGCGCGACATATAAAGGAGACATTCGTCGCATTCCGAACATTATACGATACCTGTACACTGAGGAGAGGGACAGTGTGTGTGGGTCAAAGAAAGCATATACGGCGTCCGTTTGAACCAAACACGGCCGTGTTACAAGTTTTCGTGCGCCATTATTATTATCGAAAGGGGTGTCAAGTTCGCGCCGCCTTCAGCTTCGGAGAGATTCGGCGTTAATCAAATTAGGCCTTTATTTTGTTTCTCTCATAAAAAATCGGTGTTTGCCGGGCATTTAAACTTGGCGTTAGAGTTGCGTGACGAAGTTGCCAGCGCGGTCTGCAAAGGCAATCGAAGAAACGTACACTATGTCAGGCTTCGTTAGCTGTGATATGGTGAACGCCCCGTGTTGTTGGGCACCACATAGCGAAAGTTTTCTGAAACACAGTCCATTTGATGTTCATACAAAAAAAAAAAAAAAAAAACTCCGGAGACGAAGGCAGCACAAAAAAAGGATGGGGGACAAACACAACACCGTCTTAAAACACCCCATGGGGTTTTGTTTAGGGAACCGAACATTTAATCGAGCGCCGTTTCATCGAAAGCCGTTTCATCGAACGCCATTTCATCGAATCGCTTGACGTTTCATCGAATTTCGCTTTACCAAATTTTGGAGCATTACATTGATATTTATGCGTTTTACTCCCGCTTCCTAAATGTTTTTGACTATTACCAGAAGTAGAATTACTGTCATCTTTTGATCCAAATTTATTTATTTATTTATTTATTTATTGATACTGTCGGCCCTAGAGAGGGCTTTTACAGGAGTGGGTAGTACAATGCAGTAAATCACATACATGCACGCAACAATACACAATTTTGGTTACTGAATTATACAAGCTAACTAAATAACGAAACTTGAGTGGGTATGCGACTTGCTGTTTACTGGTAAGATAGTCGACTGCTCTCCACCGCACGCAGTTTTCTCTTTGTGCTTCCATTTGTTCACGCATCAAAGGTGCTTCCTGAAAAGAGATACAACTATTCTCCGCTTTTTTATTTTGTGTTTTTCTGCTTTCTTCTTGTGTTCGTATTTTATCGTGGGAGAATAAATTCCTTCCTAGGAACATAGGTTAAAAAGCGGGATCCACGTTTCTGCCGATTACAGAAAAAAAAAGAAAGAGACGGTACATAGTTTTAATATATTTTCTCTTCTGGTAGTATGCGATGTTGGAGACGGGTCCATTGCTTCAGAGGACGTCATTCGGTCGCTTGAAGCTGAGAATAGCGTCTCTCGAAGGAGCAAGGACATGCCTCTGAAGTGGACGTACAGTACCTTCGTCACACTGCACCGGACGATCACAGATTTAAAAGAATGACAAGTCATGGGTCACGCTTTGATTGGTCACATTTAATGGCAGAAGTCATCATTTGCTAGAAAAAAATAGATACAATATAAAAATAAAAAATATATATATTTTTATTATATATATTACATAGGAGGCTATGCGTTTTTTTTTATTAGTAGTTGGTTACTCCGCTGGAAAAAACAACTAATAAATTATAAGGATTTATAAAACTGCTTGCCTTGCGATGTTAAAAGAAAACTATTTCCTAGATCGAGAATTCCTCCTGCTCAACTAGGCGGTATTTCATGAAACGGCTTCGATGAAACGGCGTTCGATGAAACTGCGTTCTATAAAATGGCGTTCGATGAAACCGCTTCGACGAATCGGTGTTCGATGAAACGGCGTTCGATGAAATGTACGGACGACTGTGTCGTCTCAGTCGTGTCGTCCCTTCAGTATATGATCACTCACCAGCTCGCCGGCGCAATGACCCTTGTTTGTCCACGTGGTGTGGAAGATTATGACGATGAATAAATGTTTATTACAGAAAGTTATACCGAGATTATACTATCACAGCCTCGCCACTCTCGCGCAAGTTTCGAGGGAGCGCTCGCGGGATAACCTCTTCACCTTTCCAATAAACATGTTTTTCTCTCTCTCTAATCAAGCCTCCAGTGTTATTGTAACCATGTATTTTTGACGACACATATGTCCTCAGCTTTACCGCGACCCTGAATCCACACTCTCGCTTTCTTTAAATTTTTCCTTACTCGTTTTCACGTCACATACTGCGCGTTTTGGAACAACACTCGCTGCGTAACAAGGGTCCCGGGAGAAACCACAGGGGGGATCATCTATGAATGCTATAACATTCATTGTTGCACACAGGGGCAGGTTAGGGGGAAACTGAATTGGTGCATAGGTCACGTGACGTAAATTTTCCGCTAAATTTAGCGGGGCACCTGAAAACACGGCTAGGAAATAGGAAACCCATGAAGCTGAAAAACTGGAGCTAAGGAAGCGAGGTTTGTTTATTTACATACACGAAGAGGTCAACCTGCATTTACAGCTGATTTGCTACTTTGCGGAGAAAAGAAGGAGAGGAGTAGGGTTGAGCACTAGATAGAGCAGAAGGGAGAGAAAAGAGAAGACATATTATAAAACAGAACAAAGCAAAATATACACTATTCACACGAAGTTTCGATTATTTTGTGAATGAATCGAGTATTAGGGAGCAAAATATTCAGTTCTTTTGTGGTCGAATGTCCCTCCTGAAATATATATATATATATGTATATATATATATATATATATATATATATATATACATATATATATATGTATGTATACATGTGCATTATTGTAAAAAATGTCATGCAGGCACATTGACGATTCCGAGCGGGGACTAGTCTATCATCAATATATATATATATATATATATATATAGCTATGTATACATATATATATACACATGCATGTATCTACACAGAGATATACGTATGTATATAAATGTAGCTAGAAAAATGGCCTACAGTCATTTGAATTAATTCAGTGTCTCGCAGTGCATCGCAGGTATCGTGAAGGCCCTAATATACGAGTAATTTCAATTACTTGATCATGTTTTATATTTAGGGCTTGCATTAGTGTTTTTCGTTGTGATACAATCTGGAGTTGTTGCTTAATAATATGCCATCGCATTAAAAAAAAAAACTCTGTTCTATTTGTTTTTTGCTAGTGCTTGGTTTGGTATAATTTTTTTTTTAGAGCGCACGCTTTTAGGCGTCTGTTTCCGGTTTGAGCGGCGTCGCTGTCGCCGTCGGTAGTCACCGCGCGGTGCATTATGGGAAACGTCCCATAATGCCCCGCGGTGACGCGCGATTGCATTATGGGACGTTTTCCATAATGCACCGCGCGGGAGGGAGGAGGGGATGAGGAGGGGGGCGCAGAGGAGGAGGGGAGGAGGGAAGAGGGATGGGGAGGAGGGAGAGGAGGAGGGGGGAGGAGGAGGAGGGGAGGAGGAAGAGGAGGGAGGAGGGAGGGAGGAGGCGAGGAGCACGGGAGGAGGATATGAGGAGGGAGGAGGAGAGGGTACGGATGAGGAGGAGGAGCATACCGTCTCTCTCCGTACCCTCCCCTCCTCCTCCTCAAGAGCTGCGCTCTAATTCGGCATTACAGGGAGTTGTAAACGTCTTTCATTTTTTTGCTTGATGATTATTTGAATAAAGTAGAAAACGATTGCACACAGAAAGCAGCATCAAATCATAGGCAAACGGTAAATAAAAATAAATGTTTTCGGAGTCCTTTTTTCGGGGAAAGTTTCGATTTATATTAATTATCACAGTAAAACTAGTCTTATTCAGATCACGATATAAATCATAATTGAAATAACGATCTAAATCATCTTGATTTTTATTATCCACCCTGCAAAGGCACAAGATATATCCATTTCGAAAGTCCATCGAGAAAAACCGGTGGAATTTCGAGCATCGTTTCCCGAGCGAAGCGTGTGATTAAGTCCGAGCTGAAGCCGAGCGCTGACGTCACACTCGTGTCGAATCCATTTGGACCGAAGCAGGTGTTGAACGCTCCACGCAGCACCCGGGCCCAATTAATGCACGCTCGAAGTACGTGCCCAAAATATGTCGGCCTATGGATAATCGACTAGTTGAGAACTTTTGAAAAGGGTCTATTGTTTACTTACCACGCATCATGCAGCCTATATGCGGTGCGAGAGTTCGTCTGCTTCTTTTGCAAGGGTTGTGGTGACGTCAGAGAGACGCCGAGCTCTGATTGGCTCTAATTGAAGGATATAGTGGGTAGACCTCAAGGCAGCTTGCTTCGAGGTCCACCCACTATCCCTCCATCAGAGCCAATCAGAGCTCGGCGTCTTTCTGACGTCACCAGAGCTCGGCGTTTTGACGTCACCACAACCGCTGCAAAGCAAGCAGACGAACTTTCGCTCCGCTTATCCATTCCTTGAGTTTGAAGTTGTCCAAGAATATGGGAACAGGTTTTTCAAATCAACAAATGAACAGCGAATTTACATCCCCGAATTGCTCTCGTGACACATGTTATTCAACGAGAACACGTGCTATACTCTGTTTCACCTTGTGATGTACCGCAGGAAAGGCTCCAAGCGCGAGCTCCTTGCTCTAAGCCACATCTCGGCGGCACAAGCCTGTGCGTTAAGACTTAAAGGAGCTGTGCAACGATATTCAGTTGGAATGTTTTTCACTTTACACGAGCTTACTGGCACTGGTGGGACTCAAGGATACTGCACGCAACGCCACTGGCCAAGAAACTCCTTTGTTGCGGTGTAATTTCAAGGACAAAAGCGATCATTTTCATTCAATCTCTCTTTTGCAAAATTTGATGACGTAACGTGGGATCGCAGTACACCCAAGTGACGATATTTGAATGCGGTTCATAGATTGGACCCGAGCATTGCGTGGGCGCTCGATTTGGGCTCGTGATAATTACTAGCTCGAGAAGCATTCGGGTAGTGGCCCGTGTCCAATCGCTGCAACGACGACAATAGCCGAGCCATAACAATGTCTGGAACTCAGCGCGTGTCCCGTGCTTTGCCAACCCCAGCGCGTGGCTATGATCAACATTGGCGGCATATAATCCATTCCAGGTCACGTGGCCGCTTGTTCTGGCTGCGAGTTGAGGGGATGAACGCTGCTCGTTTTTCTTTAATTTGTTTCTGGGACTTCTATTGCGTGGGGTGAAAAACGAACGCGTGTTTCATAGGTCATTAACGTCAGGGATCCGATTTTAAGTGGCTATTTGCGCAAGTACAAAAATTGTTGCATCGCCCCTTTAAGGGGGATTCAACCGCTCGCACTCAATGGGCAAATTTCGCTACACAAACCTGAGTTTCAGGAATGCACGATGGTATTCATTCTTTTGGAGGTTACTTATGATAACGTAATGAAGGTTGTACGGCCCTTGGATTTTTCTTTTAGAGCGCTGGAGATTTTTAATAAAATGCAGAAATATGACCGTTTTGACTGATTTTAGCGCGTTTTGAGGCATTTTTGAAAATACAATTATTTAGAACACAAACGTGACAAAACGCTTGGCCGTACGTACTAGGGGTGGCTCTAATCTTAATTTTAAGACCATTAAGAGAAAGCAAAATATTGTTGTATTTGCGTATTTGTGTAAATAAAATCACCCTGTTAATTTTATTTCCAACTTGTTAAACGAGATGGCGACACTAGTACCAAATGCCTCAAACCGGAGGTTTTCTTGCTGTTGCTGTTGTTTTTCTCTCGAGCTCGAATTCGACCGCGATGTCTCGTTGCTCGGGGATCGGTAGCACGTGTAGCGAAAGCTCGCGCTGTAAAGCCCACTGATCGTGGATTCAATCCCCGGCCCCTGCCCGTTTCAATCTGGATGAGCATCGTACCGGCGTGCTGTCATGTATCACTATTGCGTGATGCACGCTAAAGACGTCAGATAGGCAGCGGTATACTGCACTGTCTTTCATCTCCAACGAAGACACCAGATGCCCTGAGACCTGACTAGCTTTCCGCTGTATAAACATAGACACAACAGAATTACAATTGCTGGCTCCGTTGGTCGGCACTTTTTGAACGCTGCAAAAAAGTGTAACTGGTCATCAGCAGATTCCTAGCGAAAGGCCTGATAAGGCTCTGAAGGCGATACTTTTGTTGATTCTATTTTTTTTGTGTGTGCTATGTTGGCGCGCGTGGTCAAACGCTTGCATACGCTACAAGCGTGGCACGTAGGCACCCTAAGATCGTTCAAGGTTGAACAGATATATCCTAATATATAGGGTGCCTCAATGTCCTTCTGCTTAGGGTGTTGCCACCCTTTGTAGTATACTCGATGCCGACAGAACGCGCTCATGGGTAAAATACACAAATACATCAACGAAAACAAAATGTCGCCATAGCGCAGTCAGCGCCACAAACGCGTGCCGGGACACGCTCTTTCACGCGCTTCTGAACAAAAAATAAATAAAAATAAAAGTGTGGGACGAAATGGCCAGATGTCTCCACCCTAAGGAAAGCGCACATAAAGGCATCCTACTAATATGTATTTTGAAATAAAAAAAAATATAGTCGAATGAGTTGCAAAGAAGGCTAAAATACTTATTCCAAACAACATTTATTTTATGAAACATTATTTCAGATATTTTCATTCTCTGTAGACCTTGTTTGGTGGCTAGTGGATACGAAAAACAAAAAAAAAAGAATAATGATTTCTATTATTTCGAAGAATTACAATATATTTTCTTAACCAACAAACAGGTGCTTACTCTGAGATGCAAATTGAACTTTGACGTTAGCGTTCTGGCGCCCGAAACAATATTTTTCTAAATTTAACACTTCCCGTTTTGCGGATTACTAAGAAAGCAAAACGGGCCATCAATAGGTAGAAAATACGTTTCTACCTAAAGTAAGGCGTACGTTTTTTTTTCTTTATTTTTCTAATTTTTAGGCAAACTCAAATGAACCTCTATATAACTTTAGTGTCTTCATAAATAACCTCGGGCATTCACTATGCTATTGTCCTTTATGAACACCTCTTTCAACAGTGATCTTACTATGTCACGGTGGGATGAAGCGGTGCTATCTTACCTGTCTGGAAACAAATTGGGGTGTGTCTATGTTTATACAGCTTAGTGCAGGGGTGGCCAGGCTGACCCGGCCTAAGAGCCGCATACAAAACCACAGAACTTCCAAGAGCCGCTGGGGGGGGGGGGGGGTTTTGTCCAGAAGAATAAACGAAACTCGAACTACCTTCGATCTATCCGAATCAAAAACAGTCCGAGTGTACATAAGGTGGAAGTAGCACACAACTACCAAACCGCAACCTGTCTTTCGATTCAAAACGCGTTCTATTTCTCTTTTGGGGGAAGTGCTCGTGTGACCGGGAGGGAGGCAGGTGTGTGTGTGTGTGGGCGGGGGGGGGGGGGGTAGCCGCATGCTGCTCGCGAGCCGCAGATTGGCCACCCCTGGCCAAGAACATAGTCTGCCTCAACGGGCGACTTGTCTCCCAGCTGTATGTGAGAAATTTAGCCAGTGCAGTACAACCGCTAGCCTGGGGTCTTTAACGTGCATCACGCAGTAGTGATAAACGACCGCACGCCGGTATGATGCTCATCCAGATCGAAACGGGCAGGGGTGGCAAAAGCAAATTGTTGTGTGTATGTTAATACAGCCGGAAGTTAGTCTGCCTGAGTGGGCGTCTGGTGTCTCAGCTATAGATGAGCAATTTAGCCAGTGCGGTACAACCGCTAACCTGGGGTCTTTAACGTGCACCACACAGTAGTGATACACGACTAACGACCGCACGCCGGTACGATGCTCATCCAGATCGAAACGGGCAGGGGTGGGGATTGAACGCAGGATCCCTGGGTTATACAGCGCGAGCTTTCGCTCCACGTGCTACAAGCTGGTGTGCTCTATACTTCGTTTCAGCTTGGGTCCAGACGCAGCCGATGGTACAAGCACGAGCGTGTGGCCCTGAACAGTGCCTCTTACTGCACGAGCGCGCGTGCTTGGCAGGGACGCTGGAAGCCCGGAGCTCGCGCTTGTAGCATTGGCTGCGTCTGGACCCAAGCTGAAACGAAATATAGCCCACTGGGCCACCGATCCTTTTTTTTTCTTCTTTTTTGCACGTGGCCACCGATCCCTCTTTATCTGTCTGGACCACCGAGGTCTGGACTAAAGCCCTTCGATGTGTTCGCGTTTGCCTTGCAAGTGGTGTCAAACGTAAACCTTTCGGTGGACATCCAGGCCTGTGTCTAGGAATGACAAATGAATGAAAGGAATTACTCTAACGCAAAAACTGATACGGAGCCCGACGTTTCAAGGACAGTTTGGCAGCTTGATCACGGGTGACTGTTCTTGTCCTTGTCGTCGTCTTGCAACATTGCCCGGTGTTGTTGGTTTCTTGTAAAGCGTGTCGATTGTATCTGCACGTGCTGCATGGTTCGTGGCGCCTCAGCGTGATGACCGCAAACCACGACGCATAGGCGCTTGGCAGTGTCCTAGCTTGATCGTGTTGACGTTATTTTTGGTGTTCTGACATGTACCAGGACTCTGTTAACTAGCCGTTTCTAGGCGTAGACTCGTTCGGCAATGTACCTGTCAGTCCGCTTGCAAGTCTTGTTGAAGTTGAGATGTGCTTTGAAGGTTGAAACGCGAGTTGGTCAGTTGGACATAGAACTCGTTTGGTACAGTCACGGACGGCGACTATGGACCTGTCGTCGTGTAAAGAAGTCGATGTAAAGAAGAAGTGTAAACCTCGTCGACCAGGTCCACACCTCCGGACGTGCAGAAGTGTGGACCTCGCCGCGCAGAAGTGTGGACCTCGCCACTAAATGAGCTTGCTTAGGGTCGGCACTCTGTTTCCCAATATTGCTGTGGGCGCCGCCATCTTGGTGCTTATGCAAAGCAGACGCAACTGCCGATCGTCATGATTCAAAAGTGCGACTTCCTCAGCATCAGATGCGGTGTTAGGAAGCTCATGGGATATTGCTTTGATCTGTCGCGAAGCGTTTAAACATTTGTGGAGGACATAAAAATGTTTCCTGTGATTTCAGATAAATTTTCAGATGACTGGCAGCCATGATTTTAAGCCACAATATGGACAAGTGTCGTTACCCTGAAGCGTAGCTTATTTAGTGGCACTAGGGAAGATCATAGCGGAACAGCGCAGTACTGAGCTAGATTTCAGACGCCATCATTCTCAACGATCATTCTTCAGTAGTGCCACTAAATAAGCTACGCTTCAGAGTAACGACACTTGTTCATATTGTGGCTTAAAACCATGGTTGCCAGTTATCTGAAGATTTATCTGAAATCACAGGAAACGCTTTTCCGTCCTCCACAAATGTTTAAACGGTTCGCGACAGAGCAAAGCAATATTACATGCTTCCTAACGCTGAATCAAAAGCTGAGGAAGTAGCATTTTTTAATCATGACGATCGGCAGTGGCGTCTACTCTGCACAAGCACCAAAATGTTGGCGCCCACAACAATGTTGAGGAGCAGAGTGCCGATACTCTAAGCGCAGCTCATTTAGTGGCTCTAGTTCTTCCCAGAAGTGGCGCGCGGCACGTGTCTCGAGCATTTCCACAAAAATGGCTGGCGCCACTTATCCCAGGATAGATGGGATTTACTCCACACATCATGGGAGCAGGTTTGCAAACCAGTATTCAGACGAACAGCAGGCCGATATAGGACATAGGAAGTGCAAAACTGCCACTTTATTTCTTTTTTGTTTTCTAGCTTTAAATTAGACTCTAAAAACAAACGTTTTTTTCTTTTTTTTGCAAAACAACGTTTGCGTGTTAAATGTCCTGGTCCAAACGGGCGCAACGCCGCATCTCGTGCTTTCGATAATTTCGAACGTGGACGGAACTTCGAATTCATTCGAAAATCAGAGCTTATTCTACGTTTTGTAAGCCACTGTAATCAACGTATGCACTGGTTCGTATCTCGCGCCGCCTGTTGGCCGCTTCCTGCAGCGGCGGACGCAGAGCGAAGAAGATCTAGCTCGAGATCGGCGGCGAACAGCCCGTGGCCCGAGCCCACCTCGAGCGCCCGACCTGCATGCGCAGCTGCGAGACGTGCAACTCGTTTGTTCCGGAAAAATTCTGCGCCATCTATGAGGAAAAGGGTACAAATAAATAGCGGTTGGATCCCACTTAAAGGCTGAACTCCATGGAACGAATTATGCGACGAATAACTGGCGAACGCCGCCCGACGGCACGCTCGCTTTGCGCGCGACAGACCAGCCACTGTCACGGCCGGACTGGAAGCGCGCAGCTTTCTATCTCTTCTTACGGCCTTTGCAATTGGGGCAATC
Source organism: Ixodes ricinus (assembly GCA_037355805.1). NCBI lineage: Eukaryota > Metazoa > Arthropoda > Arachnida > Ixodida > Ixodidae > Ixodes > Ixodes ricinus. Next base: position 57,970 of record JAZHYW010039254.1, on the reverse strand, counting down.
GCCACCTCCCGCCGCAATGCGCGAGGCGCTATCACCTCACCTGGTAAGTGCCTTCGTACACACGCGCGCTTATGCTCAGTGGTGACATCAGCCATTTTTACGCCCAATCGTTTTTTGTGCATTTTGAAGTACGCGCAATCCGGTGTCAATCAGCTCGAGCGCGTAGCTTTGGCTAATGCAGGGACGCCATTTAGCGCCCAAGTCACGCACCAAGTGCGCGAGAAGCGTCACGCGCTGACACATTCAGTGCAACAATGGATGTCTTCACTCTGAACGAACAGACGTATAGGCACCTAACCCCTGGTAGAGTGCCTTCATACGCGCGCCTCTTTTGGCTTGGTGATGACATCTCAGCCATTTTTACGCCCAATCGTTTTTATGCATTTTAAAGTACGCGCAATCCGGTGTCAATCAGCTCGAGCGCGTAGCTTTGGCTAATGCAGAACGCCATTTTAGCGCCTAAGTCACGCACCGAGTGCGCGAGAGCGTCACGCGCTGAACATTCAGTGCAACAATGGATGTCTTCACCCTGAGACAAACAGACATGTAGGCACCTAACCCCTGGGCTACCCTTTGCCCCGCTGCACAGAGCGCGTTTGACAGTGTATCTCAGCGCTGTCACAACTTCGCGGCAGAGATCTTTACGTTTAGACCCTCAGCCACAGTCTAATGCGCTTCTGATGACCCAAAATAGTGAATATTTGACGCACATCTCCGAGAGATTCGGGAGTAAGTAGTAAGTAGAGACAGCGAATGCCATTGCGCGAAAAAACTATACTCGTCTTTACCGCCAGGACGTGTGTTACAACTCAAGAACAGGAGGAGACGGACCCCTGCTACGTGGAGGAACTTAGAAAGCTGATAAATAATTCGTACACTCTCGTGAAATGTAAGCAGGCCCAATCTATCTATTGCCGTGGTCTGCATCATCATTTCATAGGCCGCACATGAAGTCGGCCAGCTGCTCTAGACGAGGGTGTACTAGTCTGTACAATTTTCGCAGCAGTGCATGTTACAGCCTGGTACTTCCTCGAGTAAGAGGAGGGGGACAGGGGGCATGTGCACGGGGGCACGCAGTTTGCTGACGACACTGCCTGTCATTGGAGTGACCCAAATCCGGAGCCGAGTTCAATAAACCGTTGCCAAAACAACAACCTACAGGCTCGAACACCAGCGCAAAGCAGCTCAGGGGACTCTCCGAGGTGGGGTGAAGTGGGGTGAGTGGTTGCGCCCCTGGAGGCGCCGGCATGTCGCTACCACGGCGAGCGCATCCGACTCCGTGCGATTGCAAAGGCCGTAAGAAGCAAGGAGAGCGCGCGCTTCCAGTCCGGCCGTGCCACTGTGTTGATTCCACGCGCCGAGCAAAAGCCGCCGGGAAAATTCGTCGGTTATTCGCAGCATATTCGTCCCATGGAGTTCAGCTTTAAGAGCAGCTCCCAACGCTATGAGCTCGCGCTTCTAGCCTTCTCTGCGGTACAACATAAGGTCGAAACGAAATATAGTCGCGGCATAAACTCACCCTACGAACGCCGCCGCGTTTCAGACGGGATCGGAGTTATCGACCAGGCTTGGGGGATTTTGGTCAGGGGCAGGGCCTGCAAAGACAAGTAACGTCATGAATCAGATTTAATGCCACGGGCGGACGTAGAAAATTGCTATTTCAACAAAAACCATCGAGGCATTTCTTCCTAAAAAGAAAAATCTGGTGTATCCCCTTTTCTATAAAGAAAAAGGAAAGGGCCCTTGAGGGCTGAGGACGGAGGGACTAGAAATTAGGGGGCGGTCGCCCCTTCAAGTTTGCTTGTGGTTTCACTGCATAAGTCTCCAGATGATACGAGGCGCTCTATAGCCTTAGACCTTCTTGTGCCAATAAAACCCAGTCAATCAATCAATCAACCGATCAATCAATCAGATGATACGATGCAATCCGAAAGTCAACGTTGTCGTTTTCTACCGAAGACATGACAGCAACAGGCGCGCTTTCAAAGCTACAGTCTGGCTACCGTGAATGGAGAATGTCTGATGTCTGCGCACCAGTCTGGCAATTGTGGGCACGCCAAGGCTTGACGCTCATCTGAGCTACACGCGCCAGTAACAATATGGCGGCGTCCACATACCCTTCTTGCAAACCTCCATGGGTTTTAGATTTGCCACGTCTTTAGTAGAGGTGCCTCCAAGAGCTCCAAGTGTCAAGCGCCTCCCATAATGCGCCCGGCTTCTGGACGCCGCCTTCCTTCGCCTCGTTCTCCTGGGGGCTCCCCCTTTGTCGATGAATTAATTAATTTTCGAAAGGTGTAATTAGCGTATTCTCGGAGCGAGAGACCGAGAGGAAGGGATGAGGGGAGAGAGAGGGCGAGGAGGCCATCCGGTCCAGGAGCGACGTTCTAATCATCGCCATTAAAGCCAGCGGCGGGAAGAGCTGCATCGGATTCCCACGGTAGCTCTCCGCGTTTCCGGCCACATGGATTCTCGCAGACGCACGCGAAGGAGCGACCAACGCTGGCGCCGCCGGAATACAACGAACACGAAAAGGAAGAGAAACAAACGATCGCTGCAGAGCGAGACACTCGCCTAGTCTGCATCGCGGTCGAACGCATAGGGTGAATCTTCCGCGACTTTGTTTCTTTCTTCATTCTTTTAATAAATAAGCCAAAAGAAAAACAAAATGCCCATCTATGTTTCTTGTTTGTTTGTTTGTTTTTCTGTTTCAACTTAAAGAAGAATCTACGGAATAATAATTGGGCGTCGTCCCATAAGAGAAACGGACTACCAAGCAACGGTCCCCGACAAAAGGAAAGCAGTTCTGGCAATCGGAGCAAATCCTTCTTTGTGCAAAATAGAAAAAAAAAGTCGTCAAGCTATTTTTTATTGCTATTATTATTTCGTGCTGTTCACGGATCAGGGGAACAACATTTAAGCGTCGTCCCGGGAGGGAAACGGACAACCGACAAGGCCCCCGACAAAATAGAAAGCACGCATCTCTGGCACACCAGAGAAGCAAATCTTCCTCTGTGCCGTTCGTTGGCAAACACGTGATTATGTGTGGACACTTGGTGACACGGAGTTTTCGCGAATGTGACGCAAAAAGTTGGTATAGTCAATAGAGAGTTTTTGTAAAGCGTACACAAAAGGGTTTGCGTACGCAAAGATTAGCGTCGTCGCCACTGCGCGTGCGCCGAATGCTAACCGAGGTTTGCTCTTTACGTGCGCTATTTTAGCGTACTCTATTTTTTTTCTCGAAAATTGCGTGCGTACGCGAAGTGTCTTTGCGCTCCTCCAAGGAGGATTCGCAATGAGAAGATGGCTAAAGCCAAGACGAGAATAGTTATAAAATGGCGGCTTCCAGGACCGGGGCTGCGGCCGCTCTGGCGGTGTCGTGAGCGTGACGTCAACGGCATCCTCGCGACTGCGATTTTCAACGCAGGTGGGCAACGATCGCCGACAACTTGCTGCTTGCGACGCACGAACATTTTTCACAGAAGGTATACGGTGTGCGAAGGTCAGTACACGAGACCTCTCTTGCCGAGGCGACGCAAGCGGACACGACCGGCCGACCGCTCCCATCGCATTCTCATAATTAAACGAATCTAAACTGTTACTCTGGACCACAAAACTTTTTTTTCTCAGAGTTACCGCATTTCATGTGTGAAATAAAAATTGATACTGTATTTTGGTGGCGTTGCGAGCGCGAGATGCTTGGGCTTTTTGCGTCGCGGCGGAGAAACGCTATAATACAACTCTCTTGCGTAGCTTGTGCTAACGCAAGCGCTAAACTTAGCGCCAGCGTGCGCTAAAGTTGCGTAAGTATTTCTAAAAGTCCCCCTTATCAGCTTAAGACAGGCGTGGCTTATTCTGCCCACACTTGTTGCCCTATGTTTACTTCTGCGGCGTCCGCTGATGCCACGATCTGGATTGGCTGCGGTAATGAGATGCTCGAGCAAGTCCTGCGCTTCTTCAGCTAACGGTGACTCGGAGCTGTTTGTCGTTTGTCGCCCTGGTGCAGCGAGATTTTCGGAAAGCGAGCTGGCGAATGCCTACAGGGTTGTTCCACAAGCGGCAGAAACACACGAGACAGCCTCGTGTGCGTGGGATTCATTTTGTAAGTCCCCCGGTCGCGAATTTTTTTTTAAAAGCTTAATATTAGAATTCAGCACAGACCTTGCTTGCTCATGTTTATAGCACCCTATACTCCGTTCATCTTTTAGCTGAGACTAGAAGAAGCTCCGCCTTCAGCGCGAACTTTCTGCCCTTGCTTACTCAAGTGTGAATGTGCAGGCACAGCACTGCGGAAGCCAGCGAGCTCGCGTTGAAGGCGGAGCTTCTAGTCTGAGCTTAAAGGGGTTGTGCAACGATATTAGGTAGGAAAGTTTCTCGCTTTACCCCGGCTTACTTGCACTAGTGGGACCCAAGAATACTCGAACGCAACGCCACTAACCAAGAAGCGTCTTCGAAGCGATGGAATTCCAAGGATAAAAGCGGACCTTTTCTTTCAGTCTCTCCTTCTCAAAACTTGATGACGAAGCTGTTAGACAACAATGCGATCCCCAGGAGTGCGTCATCGAGCTATGCGACCCCCTGTGACGATATTTAAACGCTATTCAAACAGTGGACACGAAGACTGCGTAAGCATTCGATCTTGGCTCGTGACGATCAATGCCTCGACATGCATTCAGGTCACCTAACCTATTTCAAAATTACCCAAGCATCAAGGAGTGTGTAGGGATTTGTGCTCTACGCGCCGCACGTGCTGGCCTCAGCAGTAGTAACTTTTCTAAAACAAATGCATAAAACAAATTGTATCTTACGCGCGTTGGTCAACGCTTTATTTTGGTCATTTACTTCGGATCTTTCATGCGGGGAAGGCGTGCACGTGTGGCGCGTGGAACACCAATCCCTGCATTCTCCTTGATGCTTGGGTAATTTAACAATAGGTCTAGTAATCACCAAAGTTAGGACGCACCCCGGTCGGGACGCGCTACCTGAGGCCACCGGTGAGACATGGCTGTATAAAAACAACATTAATTGTGCCGCAGAACCCTGTAAAGTAAAGTGTTCTGCAAACATCCCGGTCCTGTCTTGTTGTACCAATCTCTAATAAAATTTCCTACAAAAAGAGCTTTTTCCGTTTGTTTTAACGCAAAAACATGCTTTCTAAAAGCTCATGGTGACCACAGTAAAGAAAAAGATTGAGCCGCCATCTTGGCAACTCGAGCCTGGGAGTTTCGGTACTCTATGAACATTCAGTGACCTATAGCAGTAGCCATATAAAGGAGCTTTCATGTTTCAGCTCGTCGCTAAAGGGTGGCGCTCTTATCGTATTTAGCTTAAAGCCCAGGATAGAGGGGTTTTAATTTAGCTCGGTCCCGGTGGACAGCAGCGGTCCAGATTTCAAGGGTGAGTTTCCCAACTGAGTGTTTTAGTAACGTTGGTCTAAGCTGAGACTGGGAGAAAGAAAGCACTGCCAAAGCAAGCGCAGGAGCTCAGCGGGACTCAAACCGCGTCTAGGGAGGCTCTAGTTAGGGTGAGCGCAACTGCTTGATCGGGGATCACGGGATATGGTCGCCATTTAATTGCTAAAATTTGATGCGAGTCTACGGGGTCGTTTTATTTCCTAACTCAGGTCATAAGAGCCCATTAATGTGCTTGAATAATTTACGCGAGGTATAAATGATTACTTTTCTATAGCCACCAGTTTTGTTCCGATAGGTTAGTATTTCTTTAACGCGAAAAACGGTAAATTCCGCCTTCTTGAACGCTGCTGCTTGTCTGGCAACTCTGCTTTTTCCTCTCGACGTTTGCAATTCTCGGAGCGAGAAGGAAGCGAGAGAGGCTGCGTCAAGGCGTTCGTTGCTTGCAATGGGAGGCGACAGGAGGAAAGGCGCATGGGGCAACAGGGCGGGCGTCTGCTCTCGTGCAGGCAACATTGGCGCATATCCTTTCCCAATCCTCTCCCTCAGGCGCCGCCATTAAATTGCAAACGCTCTCCAGGATTTGAGTTTCTCCAAACCTAACTAGAGCCTCCCCTAACCGCGTCTCAAGACGCTCGCGCGCCCATGGCCTTTGCTATGCTTACTTCCACCAAGTCTCAGCTGAGACGCTGTTCTTGCAAGCCGGCCAAGCATTCACACGAACGGCGGGGAGCCGACAGGGATGTCAGTGTTATCAGACGCATTTAGAGGTCGTTCTCTCTACAACAAGGTTGGGTGCGCGTTGACGAGAGTTGAAAAATGAAGGCGCACATGAAAAGGCGATACTCGATTATGGCAGCAGTGCTGTTGGATGCGAAAGACGACGAACTGCTTCCTGCTGAAAGAAAGACGCTTCTTGAATGGGTGGATGCTAGTACAAAGGACGTGGAATCAAAAACCAGCTGCATGAGGAGCGACCTGAGGACGGCATTGATGAATATCAAAGACCCTCCTCTGGTGCCTCGGACGGTGTGCGCAACAGCGCAAGCCACAACAAGTTGGGCGATCCCGATGCACACCCCATAAAATTATTACAATGCACGCTAGAGGTTTAACTGGCGCTTAGTGTCTATGCTACTTCATGGAGGCAAATGGAATCAGGCAGCGCGACCAGTCTACTTTTGCGGTGCTCCTGCACATTCCTATGGGAGAACGCGCGTGCATTTTGTCTCTTCGACGGAAAATAACATGGAACACTTTGGTTATAGTCGTACCGATAGTATGTACCTTTAATAATATTGTAAGCGTATTGCTTCATTACCTTTTTTATCGGGAACATCAGATGCATCAGGGGGTAACAGAGCCTGGCTCCCCCCCCGAAATCTGCTTTTGTAGGACTCCTCCCCCCTCCCCCTCAGACGCAATTTATCATGGGCGCCCCCCCCCCCCTCCGAAACAAATCCGCATGCCTGGAACGATGTTTAACTTCCCTATATTTCAGGCCCAAACCTCTGTTCCACAACATGCGTCTAAGAAGAAGCAAGGATTATAAGCAAAATAACAATCGAAAGGAATATACAGTCAGTTCAAGGCTCGCCAGCATTCCGGCGACGCTTATATATTGTTAGCATGCTAGTCCTATCACTATATGAAAATGACTCTGTCTCGCATCTTTACGAGCGGTTATAAACATTCAAAAGGTAAAGAATAAAGTATGTGTGGCTAAGAAAGCTGTTTATTTTTATTATTTTCTATGCCGGGCAGCTTTTATGAGTCACTTGTTCTCAAAGAGTATGGAGCGTGCGGGTGATGTTTTGAACGTAGAGCAAGCATTCACAGAGCAGAAAGAAATAAAGCAGTACTACTTATTGAAAATCGAACTATATTACGTGGCCTTCAATTTAGTTTGATCGTACATGCACAGGGAGTTACTGATCCAGTGTTACTGCGTAGTTCTTGCCGTATATCTTAGTTTTACAGATGCCATTCGTTTCGTCTGGCGTGTATATCCCCAATTCTGAAAAAACGCCGACCTCGTGTTGACTCCAAAAAAAAAAATATATATATATATATATAGCTTTTACATTTTTGGTTGCATATACGACACCTGAAAACTTCATTTCGACGTATAGGGAGTATTCACTGGCGGCCATAACTGTGTGCGCGAATGCTGAGCGCGCGCTGATGGCGAGCTTCCACAGTTACGTTTTGCAACGTGCATTCCGCACCATCGAGAGTGCCGGTCTTAGCAGCCTATTGATGTGAGCTCGTTCTGAGCATGCGTTCTAAACAGCACCCACAAATATGGCGTCCAGTGAATACTCCTTATAGCGCACCGACATCGAACTAACGGCTGTAACTTTACGAGAGGCTTGATGACGGTGCGATGTGACATATTAAACAGCTAAAGTACGTATCAAAAACTACAGCAAACGAACACTAAAGTTTTGCAGTAGGGTCAAAGAAAACCCCGACGTCCAACTGAAGTTTTCGGGGTGTCGTATGTCTAACAAAGAATGTAAGGGCTAACACCCCCCCTTTTTTTGTTTAGTGTGTTCGCGCTAACAGTGTCCGACTGTGCACATAAATACATGTACGAAGCCGTTTTAGCACCGTATTTAATCCAATGAATTGGAAATAAAAACGCCGTAACTGACCAGTTATTTCGTCTGCCTGACTGAGAAATTTGTTCCAAGTTACCTAGCACGTACGAATTATTCGGGATATCTGCGCATATTAGGAGGAAAATGCACTCACTTTTTCCCATAGAAACGCATTACCGGAAGTCAATTTTCGTCTGGTTTCTCTCTGCTTCAATTTGTCGCCGCACACTAGCGCCATTTGAACCTCTAGCGTACATTATAATAACTCTATGTGCCACACCCGCCATCTTGCTGAGCAAAATCTGTAAAGTTGCCAGACACGTAGGACGTCTATACGTCAGCGCGTCTCCGCGCAAAAGCGTGACGTCGTTACCACGTGATGCGCATCTCGGAGAGCAAAGGGAGGTATTTCTCCCCCGCGTGAATACCCGTCCCATTTTTTAAACTATATCCGATCGCCAATCGCGCCCGCTGTGCACCAAAGTCCCTTGATACTCCTTTTACAAGTAACGACAACCAATACAAATGACAAAGCACCTTCCGCTGGAACAAAATGGCGGCATTCAGTTCAAACCTCGCATGCTGTGCGCCGCCATTCGCTTCCTAAAACCTGCACCGTCACGCAGTCGGCGCTTCAAAGAATGTCGCTACTTGTAGGAAGCTCTTATCTAGGAACTTTAGTCTATACACTAAGCAGCACCACAATGGTCCCGCCCAGAAGAGACTCACGGAAAGGAGTGCCGATACTCTAAGCGAGTTCCTGGCTCCAGACTGGCAGCCATGGCTGCCGCTGAAGAACGCGACGACGACCAAGGCCTACTTTTTTTGAGGCGGCGTTCCAGTCGCCGCTGAGCGAAGTTGGAACTTCCCTGCATCTCCGTCCACCAAACGCGGACACGTCATGCGGCACTTTCCCGGCCTGTCCATCACTGAGACGTTGGTCGATAGGAAAAGCGAAGGGTGCGTGCTCGACGGAGTACCGGTCTGTTGAGCTCGACGGCTTCCATTTCGCACTTTCTGGAATACCCAGACAGGTGTATTTACCCATCGAAGACTCCCACTACACACGCACACACAGTCTCTTTCTCCCTCTCTCGCTCAAAGAGTGCGGTACGGCAGTATGATCAACATGCGGAAATTGAAACCGCTGTGTGTAAAAAAACGCAGACAGCCTCCAGGTATTTCGTAAAACGAAAATATTTCGCTGCGTTATCCTGTCTTTCGGTCACTATACATGCCATTCGGGCAAGGGCATTCCTTTTGCTTTCTAAAACGTTCATGTTTACAGAACAGAAAATAATTATAATAAAGATGTATTATAATCCTACGGGAAGAGTGAGGAAACGTACAGTGTGCACTCTTTTTGAGATTCGGTGAGTGTACGTTGACGAATTTTTCTGAGCTGAGGAGTCAAGCTAAATTCCGCTGAATTTGGTATATTTACGTTCCCCGCTAACTTTGGCGGGAAAGAGGTTTTCCGCTAATTATAGCGGGAAAATTAATAAACAACATGTTCTGCACTCCCCGAAGCGACTGTTTATTAATCTTCTAACAAGTTTAAACGATCGCTGCTTAAAAGGCGGTGGAACGATTTTTGCACATTGTGTAAATACCACTTATGAATGAATCTCTGGGGATCTATGATCGACAGATGTTTCGTTTCTCCCAAAAAGAAACTGAAGTGACGGAAGTGACGATATCGCGTCTGATTAGTTAGAGGCTCAAATGACGAAAGTTCCCTCTTCCGTCATTTGAGCCTCTAACCAATCAGACGCGATATCGTCACTTCCGTTTCTTTAGAAGAAACGAAACATTTGTCGAACATAGCACCCCCTGATGTCTAAACCTATTCGCGCTGAGAGGCTCGCTAGGGGCGGTCCTAGTTTCCCAGGCTCACTATTACCACACTATGGGTAGTGCACGATGCTACCCACGCAATTATGTTTTAATTTTCATAGTGCATATTTCATAGTGCATAGAAAGAAGCTTGGCACATGCACGTGCTTGCACCAGCAGAGGAAGTTGAAGTATCCTCACTCTGGGTTGTGAAAAACATTCCACCAGGCGACGATACCCAAACTTCTCGCTGCAAATGAAACACGCGTTGTGTTTTTTTCTCCTGGCGCAATGGTAGTCGTGAAAACAAATTAGAAGAAAAACGAGCAGCGTTCTCTCCCTCAACTCGCACTTCGTACAAGCGGCCACGTGATCTGGAGTCGATTATAAGCAGCCAATGTTTATCATAGCCACGCGCTCGGGTCGGAGTGTTAGAGTTCGGCTATTGTCGTCATTGCAGCGATTGGACACGAGCCACTACCCGAATGCTCGTCGAGCTATTGGTTATCGCGAGCCCAAATCGAGCGCGCACGCAATGCTCGGGTCCAACGACGAGCCACATTCAAATATCGTCACTGGAGGACTATGCCGACACTGCGACCGAGCGTTTGGTCCGACCTCCAAATTATGACATCGAGTTTTGCGAAGAGAATGACAGGAGAGACGAAAGACAACTCGCTTTTATGCATGGAATTACACCCCAAAAAAGCTGCTTCCTGGTCAAGGGCGTTGCGTGCTATTGGGCAGGAGATCGAACTATAGGGGGAGCTTTATCGAGCTTGTTGTCCCCACAGCGCGTGTTACAAACACAAAATAACAAAGAAATTGAACGTCGCCATGCACGGTCTAGACACGAGCACTTCACTCCGACCAGTGCTTTGGCTGCACGAGGAGCGGCCATTCGAATCGTCACCATCGATATCGCTGATCAAAAACAAACAAGAAAATTCGGTTTGTTGTACCCACAGCTGAAGCGTGCCGCCAGAGGCGTGACTGTTCGATCTCCTCCCCAGGGAGTATTCTCTGGACGCCATATTTGTGGGTGCTATCTAGAGCGCATGCTCAGAACGAGCTCACATCAATAGGCTGCAAAGACCGGCACTCTTGATGGTGCGGAATGCACGTTGCAAAAGAACTGCGGAAGCTCGCGATCAGCACGCGCTCAACATTCGCGCGCTCAGCTATGGCCGCCAGTGAATACTCCCTATACTCCGTTTCACCCTATGTTGTACCGCAGCGAAGGCTAGAAGCGCGAGCTCATAGCGTTGGCAGCTGCCCTTGGTGCACGGGAGCTTGTGCCGCCGAGATGTGCCCATAGACACGCCCTAGAGCAAGGAACTTGCGCTTGTAGGCTTTGCTGCGGTACAACACAAGGTAAAACACAGTATAGTATAGTTGGGTCCCACTGGCGCCAGCAAGCTCGTGTAAAGTGAAAAACATTCCAATGGAATATCGTTGCACCGCCCCTTTCAGTACCGCATTCCATGCACTGTAGGACTTTGAAGATGAAGATCGCTGGTTATTTTTTTTTCATCAATCAGAATGTCGGAAAATCTGAATCTTTCCGGCCATTCAAAACTTTCCGAAAATGTTCCATCTCCGCCAAGGGGGACGTCCTGCCACACCATTTCCTTAGCCCGTTGACCGTAAACATCGGCGTTCGACGGGCTCGCCTATAAAACCGCGACAAAGCGCGATATCCGACTCGGACTATAAGAGCGTCTCGCTCCGCATCCACATTGACAGGTGAAGCGTGACACGGGCTATTCGGGTATCTCTTAGCTCTGATTACGAAGCGTATACGCTGGCCCCAAAACCCTATAGACAGCTTCCTGGTCCCTCCCCCATTCTCTTAGGATCGGGGGGTTCTTAACGAGGCGTGACAAACGACAGCAAGACGAAATCGGGCGGCCGCCGCCCCAGCGCTCCCGGACTCCGCCAGAGAGCCCGGATGTAAGAGAGGGAGCAATTCGAATCGCGAAGAACGTTTGCAATGTAATAGCGGACGCACCCGGCGCAAAGGTGGCCGCAAAAGCGATGGCATTGCACTGTCGCCAGTGGAGGAGGCAAGCGGGCGGAGATGCTCGAAGGCGATCAACGCGTTCGTCAACCCCTTTGAGCTCGTATACATAGCTTGCGTCACATTAGCCGCCATTGCTCCGTACCATGCTCATGTGCCCGTACTTTCTGCAACGTACATTTCGCACCAGTGTTGGACAAAATACTCGATAAAAGTATTTAAGTTAAGTTACTAAATACCTGCTTCATAAAGTATTTAAAATACTACTCAAGTTACTTTCACTGTAAAGTATCTTGAGTAGAGTACAAATACTTAGAAAAGTTATTCAATTACTTTTGAAGATAGTTCCGCATTGCGCAATTTGTATCGACGCCAGTGACAAACACAATTGTACAGTTGCGCAAATCTGGTTTACCAGAATGGTTTATTAACATGCAACAACACAAAATTTCAACAAAAAAAAATCGTAGTGTTATTTTATGCAGCTCCAACTATAAGGAGCAGGATATCACCGGATACATGTTACAAAACATTTCTGGGACAAAAAGGTCATTTCAGTTATAATGACATGGTTGAATGTCGCGTCCTGCAGCGCACCTTAGACGCATCGTTTAACTTGGGATACGGAAATGAGTGAATGGATAACAAAGAGAGCCCACATAATAGCCACAGCACTGGTCGCACCTTCTTCATGTAGGTTGCGTTCAGAAAGGCACTCAACGTTGGGGGACGCTTTGTTGGCATTTTGAGAGGTCATCCTGTTTGAGTTCAGTTCCTGCCTTGTTCTCTGCTTATCAATGTTCGCTTACAGACAGTGTTCGCGAGAGCAATAAGTGCCGGACTGACGACAAAAATAAAATAATAAAAAAACCTCGACGTTTTTGCCATAATGGGGTCAAATATACAAGCAAAAAAAAAGTGTCTTCTTCTTCTGTTCACTTTTTATTTTCTTCTATTTGTTATTTTCTTGACACTGAAGTCTGCATTGCTGTTGTGGGTTGTTTCCCGTTCTGTGTTGCGCCTCAGTGTGGCAATCTTCACTTCCGTAAAACCACCCCTTTTGTTTGAGGATTTGTTTGGGGAAACTCTGGGAAACAAAAGGCGCATTGGGGAAGGCGAGGGGAAAACCTTCATTGTACGAACTTCGGGGCGAAATATGAGTCACAATCGGCACAAAAGCGATGTTTTCACGAGCTCAATCGAAGTCACCGTAGCTAATCGGAGCTAGCAACAGGATTTGGTTGCTCGAAACAATGTTCACATTTGCTCGTGTTACGCCCACGCCACTTCATACCGAAAACCTCGGAAAATGGCGGAATGACAAAAATGTATTTCAGATAATAAGTACAAGATACTCAGAAATGTAATTAAAATAGAGTATCAAATACTCTCCATCAAAAGTATTTCCAAGACTACCAAGATACTTCAAAAAGTATTTGAAATACAGTATCTTGAGTAGAGTATTTGAGATAGGCCCAAGTCTGTTTCGCACCGTCGAATTTTATGTTGCCGGCAAGTCTTGCCAGCAGCACAAATTTGATGGGGCCAAATATTTGCTGCAGAAGACACAGTAAAGTAGAAGACAGTAAGCAGAAGACAGTAAAAAATAACGTAAGTTATTTATTTCAAGTTACGGGTAACGTAGTTGCGTTAGTCGTTACATATTTTTCCCGAGACTTAAACAAAATTACATTCCAATTTTTTTCGTGTTTTTAGGCACCAAGTCATAAACTCTTGCACCTATCCGATATACCTTCAAAATCAAAACCGTAAAAACAAACAAAAATATAAGAAACTTTTCTGCATGGATATCATTTCTTGAAATATAGCGCTTATGCAATTCCGTAACTCCAAAACAGTGAAACGTTTTAATTTATAGATAAAAAAGTAACGCAAATGAGCATGCGTTACTTTCGATCGGTAACGTCTCCATTTTATTTTGAGGCAACGTAGGTCGTTCACGCGTTATATTTTATTTCCAAGTAACAAATAACGCACTTCGCAGCTTTCTTTATTTTGGGAAACGCTTGCAACATTGAGCAGACTACTGAATTGTGCACTGGAGGAAGGGGATGGGGAGGAAAAAAATTGGCAAGATGAAGTGATATGAAGCAGGGAATAAGGACTACGATGACGTGATTAGAGGAAAGTTATCTCACATCTTAGAAGGTCCCGTCTCTTGTCCGGACTGTCCAACATGCCAACACCTCTTGATTGTTTGCACTATTCACGCCACCGGTCGGCACTTTCAAACATGGATGATACAGACCATTTACCTTGGAGAAAGTGCTCGGCGGCTGGGGCTCAGTTCACTGCTCCATTAACGCAAGCAACGCACTGATTATCTTTTTTCTTCTTCTTACTTTTAGCAGTTGGAAACACTCTTTCATCTAGTCACACCATTCTGTACATCGCCACACGCGTGCGGCCGCGGGTTGACTCGACTCCACGAGCGTCAAAGACAGAGCTTCCAGGAGTCACGGGGTCAGCCACAAAGAGCGCCGGGGACACACGTCTTCTCCGCCCGAGGCGACGCTCCAACGAGAGTGCCACCCCGTTTACCCTGCCTCCCTCCCCCGTTCTAATCTTTGTTTCTGCTGCTGTTAGTTTCTGTCGTTGTTGCGTTTGTTGTTGTTCTGGTCCGACTTCCCCGACGATACGGGCCAGCAGGAAAGGACCGGCAGCTGCCCGGAGGTGTTTCGTGCAAGCGATCCGGGTGTATACACATAGCGTTCCTCGACTCGCCTCGGCTAGTCGTGCGCCGGGCTGCAGAGACTAGCCTGCAAGCGCGGGTCGTCGTGAGCGCGCGCGTGCGGTGGTAGCATGCTGCTAAAATAATACTGTAAATATACCCTTATGCCCCGCAATAATAGTCTGTCGCTGCAGCTCCTCCTTACGGGGCCGTTATTAGGAATCTGCGCCGCGGAGAGAGGTTCCTCGGCCCGATATTTATACATCGCGCGCGCGCTGCGTCGTTACCAGAAACGCGGACGCTTACAAAGGATGCCGGTTTTGGAAACACCACGCTCGGTCACGGGGAGGTTCAGAGAACGCCTCTTGAGTGCGTGCATAACAGCAGTGGACCGCACTTACCACTGGTAAAATACGGTGATGTTCAATGACGGAGCACCCATATTTTCACGTTTGCAAGCAGTCACGTTTCTAAAGCTATATTAGGAACGAAAAAAGTCACGCTGCAGAACCGAGGGATCCTGGACTCGAACCTTGTCCCTGCCCGGTTCCATCTGGATGAGCATCGTATAGCGGCGAACGGTCGTGTGTCACTACTGCGTGATGAACGTTAAAGACCCCACTCAGGCTAACGGTGGTGCTGCTGTAAAGCAGGAGTCACACTGCTTACACATCACACAAGAGACAGCCTGCAAACAGATTCGAACGCGGTCACCTCGAGATCCGTGCTTCAAATGCCGCGTGGCAACGAGTTCGAGGAGAAACTTGGCACGCGGCATTCGAACCAGGGATATTGCGGTGACTTATGAGTGCAGACTGTCTTTTGTTTTGTATGATGTATAATCAGTGTAATCACGGCTTAAGGATCTAAACCAGCATGAGGTCCCGACAGAATGTACAGGGAGGACACCAGGGATCACGGGGAAGTTCATGGCTAGGAAAACGGGAAACGGGGGAGAGGAAAGTAACGAGATGAAGAGTGCAGGGTGTCTTTGAACGGGCAAGAAGTGGGGTCATGCGAGGGACTTGTGTGAATAAAGAGTGAATTAGACCTAATGACTTCTTCGGAGTACTGTATCTGAACCTAACACTGCACTGACAAACATTGTCACCTACAGCAGAGGACGCCCAAGGAGGCCGACTAACTTCGCGCTGTCTAAATATACACACAACGACTTTCTCGTCTGGCCACTGTGGGTGGAAAATGTTTTGTTGGGGCACCAGTCTGGCAGCCGTGAGCACGCTCTAGTGATGCTCGACTATCAGGTGATCTACAACACGTCACCAGCAAGATGGCGGCGCTCAGAGGCCGTACTTGCAGAGGCAAACTAGTGTCACTAAATAAGCTACGCTTCAGAGTAACGACACCTGCCCATATTGTCACTGGTGGTGACCAAAAGAACAATAAATAAACAGGAATAAATAAACGTTTAATGGGACGAACTTGTGCCCAAAACAAACAAAAAAACTCTCAGACTTCCCACTCTGGTGAAGAAGGAAGACCAGCGAAGCCTTACTATGGTGGGAATGAAGTAATATGGCCGGCCGCAAGTCGGCAAGCCAGAGTGGAAAGGCTGGACAGCTACCGCCATCTATGAGCGACGGCGGTAGTTGTCCAGAGTTCTGTGTCATCATTTGTTTGCTGACTGACACGATCTTGGGGAAACTAGCCTTTAACAGCTCCGCTGTAAAAGGGAATAGAAGATAACAACAGAGCGTTGCGGGCGTCGAAGTCGGCGTAACAGCAGGATTGAACATTGGGCGAGACTGACCGCGGCTAACCACGCGGAGCCCCTTATGTACCCGCTTTGGCTTCTGGAACAATCGGCGTAGAAAGTTCGGCACGTAGAACATTCGGACCTCGAACAAGCAACAGGGTTCTCGAATTTACCAGAACATTAAACTGAAAGAATAAATAAATACGGGTAACTCCCATAGATTGAACCCGGGGCTTCCGCACGAAAGTCAAGCGCGGTAACTACTCGGCCACGCACGCGCTCGCTCACCGACGCGCGTGGCAATATTGTGGCTTAAAATCATGGTTGCCAGTAATCTAAAGCTTCATCTGAAATCGCAGAAAACGCTTTTCCGTCCTCCACAAGTGTTTAAACAGTTCGCGACAGAGCAAAGCAATATTACATGAGACTTCCTAACACCGAATCTAATGCTGGGGAAGTCGCACTTCTGAATCACGACGATCGGCAGTTGCATCTGCTCTGCACAACCACCAAAAATGCGGCGCCCAAAACAATGTCGGGGAGCAGAGTGCCGATACTCTAACCGCTCATTCAGACTGGAAGCGGATCCGTGTTCGCAAAGCGGTTGTGAACGCGGTTGTATAAAGATCCAGTACAATTTCACGCGCACTTGATGCCATCGAGTGCGCGTGAAATTGTACTGGATCTTTATACAACCGCGTTCGCAACCGCTTTGCGAACGCGGATCCGCTTCCAGTGTGAATGAGCGGTAAGCGCATCTCATTTAGTGGCTCTAAGGCACACCAGTGCTGTGATGCTAAATGATGATGATGCATTTATTGACTGAAAAAAAAATGAACTTGAGTGGACGTTATCACTGAAACGCGGCTCCACCAGTTTCATTTTTTATTGGCGTACACCACTATAACTGCTCCAGTTGACGGCCTCACCTGGACCGTTAAGTGCCTGGGCTCATGCAACCTCCAGGACCAGCGCCTTCAGGAGCGATCAGACCTACCGAAGACCTGGCTTCGAATGTCCACTGGCAACACTCCAATACGTCGAGCGCCGCTTCGGACGACTCGGAAATGAAAAGCGCTGAAGATGACGAAGGCAGCTTCAATCTACCCAAGTCCAGGAAAAGGCTGAGGTCAAAGGTATCGAGCTAAGTGCCGAAACCGTTGTCACTCATCACCCCTCATCGCATGGACTGACAGTGATCCTGTCACGTGACAGTCATCACGAAGCTGAATCTGCTCAAATTTAAAGAGAAGCTGGAAGGAATTGCACCAGACGGCGACATATTGGTGCGACCAAATCGCAGGCTCAACATCCTTGCTCTTGACACAAGAAACACCGAGTCGACTAAAGCTCTACTCCAGTTAACGTCTCTTGGAGGAATCTCGGTTTACGCCTACGAGCTACGCCCGCAGGATTACGTGATTGGCATTCTACGCGACCTGGTCAAGACCATCACATAAGCTGAACTAGGAACAGCACTACGTGCAAGAAATAATCAGTCTTAGACGCTTGGGCTGCACTGAGGTTGTTAAAGTCGTCTTTGGAGCAACTCTACCGGAGTACGTTACAGTCGACTACGAACAGCCCCTGCAGTGCTCCAAGTCTCATCGCTTCGGCCATGTCGGAGGAGTCTGCGATCAATCCCTCTCCTGCACTCGCTGCAGTGATCATCATGACTCTACCAAATGTGAAGCAAAAAATGCATTAACTGCGGGAAAACGCACGAGGATACTTCACACAGTGTCCCGTCTGCTTATCAGAGAAGGCGGTGCTGCACTATCGAAGAGAACACAACGTTGACAACGAAACTGCCAAGGCAGCTGTTGCCTCAACATCTACGGACTATCCCAGCAAGCAGCTTCAGCTGAACCAGCAGCTGAAGAAGCAGCCTCAGCTGAACAAGCAACCACAGCAAGTGCGAAACTCAGGTTTAGAAACCACCCCACTTAACATCAGCGAACATAAGCTCGATGAATTATCTTCAGAAGAATTTCCACCGCTTCGTAATCTTTCAGGAAAAGCCACCACAGAAACTCGCCACGAAACCTCTTTGGTAGAATCATCAGACACCAAGGCCATGTCTGACAAGAAGCTGCCATCTAAAAGACCTACAGTCAATGCAACAAACAAGGAACCTACAGAAGCACACGCGGCTTCTTCCACGTCTTCAGCTGGCTCGACTTCTGGTCTGCGGGACTTCGTTCCATTTTGCCTAGAGGGTCTTAAGGGGTTCCTCCAGCGCTTCACGTCACCTACAGTGCAAACTTTTCTTTTATTTATAGATTTCGTCACACGTTTTCTTAATTCATTTTGTTTCTGAAATGCAGACCCAAGTTAAGTGTGCTCAGTATCGAATCAGTGACATCTATAGATGATATACGTACCAGATCTTTAGTTTTCCAGTGGAATGCAGGGGGCCTTCGAGGGCGTCTTGCAGACTTCAGAATATTTTGCAACAAATATCGATTTCCAGTTATAGCCATTTCAAAATCCAGTTTAAAAAAAAAAAAACGGAGAAGACGGACGACGAAAAAGGGGACAATACACAAAACGTCTCAACGGTCACAAAACGCCTGCCTACTCACTCTATCTTTAGAATTCAGGGTCGAAAAGAATTTCCATCTGTCCAGGTACGATGTCTTTAAATCTGAAAATTATCATGGGCGAGGCAGGGTGTTATTAGCCCTTCGCAAAGATTTGACGTACATTCAACATAAAATTCCACCTCACTGTAGTAACGAATATCTTGCCATGACTGTAGCTCATAAATCTCGCAAGTTCTCATTGATCACAGGATATATCCAACCAGGCGTATTTTTTATGCGAACCATCTAACAACAATTCTTCAATGTACCTCCTGCAAGACGACGAGTAGTCGTGGCAGAAAGCTGGCTGAGCTTGCAGAAGGTAATGATCTATGCTTTCTGAATGAAGGCAACCCGACTTTTTATAGAGGAGCATCAATTTATAGCTGCCTTGATTTAACTTTTGTTACGTCTTGTCTAATTGACCAGGCTGAATGGCTTACTGATACTGAAAACGCATGGGAGTGACCATACCCCCTCATCCACTATATACGTAACTTCAATCTTCAACAACGGACGCACATTGTGAAACGAGTGAATTGGGTTACTTTCCATGATAGCATGGAGAATAAAACCAGCAATATAATTACCTACCCTGCTTTCGTAGACGCAATAACTTCATCCAATCTTGAAGCGACAAAATCTCATAGATTACCAATAATTCCAACTGCGACTGACGCCTAGTTTGAACGTGTACGTACTTTACGGCGTCGTGCTGAACGACGGGCGAGACGCGTGAAAACTATTCCTGACTCCAAAGTTGCCAGTTACCTACAGAAAACAATTAAGCGGCATTTATGTAAGCTAGCGCAACGGCAACGGCATTCTCCCTGTGGAAAGCTTGACCCCAAGGAGCCTATAACTAGAATATGGAGGAGAGCGAAGTATTTTAATACAACACCACGACAACAGTATCCATTCCGAACTATAGCCCTTTCCCGTAATATTTCTGAACTTGTGGTACAAGAATACTGCCCAAAGCTTGCTGTAAATCCCAATGCACCTACGTACGTTAGACATAAACCAAGTGCAAGCTTACAAACCACCACCCTCGATCAACCTTCCCAACTTGACAAGCTCGAAGGCGCTCTTCGAACATCTAAACCTTCCTGCACACCAGGGGCTGATGGTATGCGGTACTCAGCGTTGGTACACTTAGTCAACGCTGCCAAGGAAAAACTTCTGGAATTTTACAATAATTCGGGGCTGCCTGGAGATTTTCTTGAAGCTTGGAAAAACGCGAATATTATCTAGTCTTGAAGCAGAGCAAATCGCCAACGGTCATTGAGTCCTATCGCCCCATAGCTCTAACCAGCTGCGTTGGGACAATTCTGAAACGCACGACCCTTGCAAGGTTTGAGTGGTTTCTAGAACGCAATAAGACCTATCCTAGCACGATGACTGGATTCCGGCGAGGTTTCAGTTCCATCGATAACGTAGTCACAATCATAGAACACCGAAAATCACGCCATCATATTTCGTCTGCCGTATTTTTTGACGTAAAAGGAGCTTTTGATTGTGTTCAACATCAAACAATTTTATACGCCTTTTCAGAAATCGGGCTTGGAGTGTGTCTGTCAAGACGGGTGGAACGTTTCCAGAAAGGGAGGCGCATATATATTTCTACATTTGACAGCAATACCAATCCTGTACCCGCCACAAGAGGAGTGCCTCAAGGTGGAGTTATTAGTCCCATACTTTTTAATATTACGCTGATTGAACTTTCAAAACTGCTGTCAAAGACAGTTCATATTCCAATCTATGCCGACGATATTTGCATATGGACATCACCAATTTCATAGCGCTATGTTTCCAGCAGACTCAGCAAGGCGTCGGAAATATTCATAGATTATCGAGCGAAACGTAGCCTCACAATTTCATTAGGAAAGTCAGCAGTTCTGCCATTTACCAAAGAAGAACGTCGAAAAATACCCTATCTCTGCACGGGAAGTTACTATTCCAGTATTTCCTATGTTAAGCAGCATACGTTTCTGGGAGCAACAGTTTACCGACCTCTTACGTAGACGCCACACATCAAACGGCCTAAACGAAAGCTATCAGACTTCGTAAATGTTATAAAATGTATCAGTGGTACCATATGGCCGGGACACGTTCGTATCATCCCTACTCCATCTGTACAATGCCCACTTCGTCGGCCTTTTACGCTACAGCATTCCCGCACATGAGCGTGTCCAAGCACAATCTTTGCGGGCTTGTCTTGAATTGCCTAGCAAAACTTCGAACGTTGGTACCCTCGCAGAAGCTAAGGCAATATCTCTTGGAGTTGTAAGAACTCAGGAGACTATACGCGCCCACCTATACGACACCTGCCGCGGAACAGGAAGCACCATCTTTCTAAAGTCTGGAGCGCACGACCCGTTCCAGGATACTCGCAGGTCGTTAATTTACTGGAGGACTATATTCAAACGAATTTTGAAACTCCAGACACCGGCCCCTCTCCACCAGTGGCACAATTATAAAATTTCAATTATTCTGGACGTTGCAGGAATTCAGAAAAATCTAACGCATCATCGCATGTTTTCAAACAATTATCCCTCAGGGCATGCATTGCTGAGCACCACTCTTCGCGTGCGCACGTTTCTACGGATGGTTCATGCATGCCTACCTCGTCATATTTTGGGCCATGGGTACCAAATATCGATTTCAAGATGCACGGCACGCTAAGTCATATGACGCCTTCAACTGCACCAGAACTCGCGGGAATCCGAGAAGCCTTTGAGTTTATTACGACCAGTAAATTGCGCAATTTAAAAACACGGGGCATATTTAGATTCAAAAGACGCGCTACAGGCGTTATCGTCACTCAGGGGTAAAAGTGACGGTGCGCAACTTGTGCAACCGACAGTTGCCTTATACCATAAGGAAGTTAATGGCTTCCGAGCCACTGTTCAATATCGGGTAACAAAGCTGCTGATGCTATCGCCTGAAGGTCTCGGCCTCATTCCAAAAATATTGTAATTCCATTTTCAAAAGCTGATGGAGCACGCTCTGTTAAAAATATCGGTCAGGAAATTACCTTGTCACTGTGGAAAATGTACAATTCCATTATCAATATCTGTACTCTATAGACCCCTTGCTCAATTTTTGAGTGCTTCGTAGTTTGCTTTGATCGGCAGAAACACTTATACACCGGTTGCGCTTAAATGTCGCATTTACAAGGTCATACTTCCATCGAATTGGCAAGGCAGCTTCGTCTTCATGTCCATCCTGTAATGTGCCAGAGAACATATCCCATCTTCTTTGTGTCTGTTCAGCAATTATACCCATCTTCTTTGTGTCTGTACAAACTACACGAATAACGTGAAACTCTTGTACAATTTAATAGGAAAATTGAAAAATTTTCAGCAATTATGTGTGTTTCTTTCTCCACGAAGTAGCCGACCAGCCCAAGCGCTGAGTCAACTTTTTCGTGTCTTTATTCTCTTCACCCATAAAAAAATTATGATGATAAGATTTGTATAATATTGACAATGATGATGGCATGCGCGGGCGTAAGCTAACCTGGTCTCAGGGAGCAGCTAACCTACTGATTGTTTCTTAACGAGCTTAGTTCCCCCCGGGGTCGGGGTGCCACGCGTGCGCAAGAGCCCATTTTCAATGAGCGGAGCTTGTGCGCATTTTCGTTGCAGAACTTTAGCGTGACGTGAGCCACATGAGTTTGTGACGTCACGTGACGCCAGTTACGTAAGATATACGGTGAAACGGGGTACACAGAGCATGCAAAAAGACGACCCGCCAATGTGCCGATCAAGGACGGTGTGACTCCAGGCATGAGGTGTTTCAGAGCCGAACCCAAGAACGCGACGGAAAACTCTTCAGTACCAGCAAATTGTTCACGGATTCCAGGCTGCATGCGAGAGACTGCTATTTATTTATATCTTAGTTGCGGAGTATCGTCCCGATTTTAAAACACCGACTGCTTTCCTCTGAATTTTGAGACCACTCAATTATACGAAGGTTTGAAAAAACAGTACGAACGACGTACTGCTATTTGCGCGAGAAATTTCGTTAGAACGTGCAAATGAGCGAACCAGAGTGTCTCATTTACACGGCCAGCATTAGGTATCTTTAACATAGGCGGTGATGGAAGCAGCATTTGACCTTTTGTAGCAGGTTCTGTTGCATGACAAAATATTGGTCTAGGGTAGCCAGTGACGTTTTTGGAGCAGATAGCAACATCGGTTAGCATATCACTTTAAGATGAAAAGAAAAATTATTGCATCACTAAATGGGGTTATCTTTGATATTGATTGAAAGCTCATCTTTGGTACTGAAGCATATTACTTATAACCTTTTGTGATAAGAATAGACAAGGCGCGAAAGAGCCACAGAGCCTTCGTTTTTAGAAATAAGGCTCTGGTAAGAGTATAAGTTCCGTTTACAATGGTTACTATAAGGAATGATGAAAAATAATCATAGCGCAACACTTCAATTTGGATAAAGCCTCTCTCTCCTCCCACTTTTTCACCCAGGAGTTTATTTAGCCTGTAGATATATAATAAATAAATAATGTATGTAAACTTCCAGCAAAAGCCTCTATGTCCGCTAACACGTTTATTAATAAAAATGCCCCCCCCCCCCCCTTTTCCCAAGTTTTATGAACCTAGCGAACTCAAGACTTTGATATTATAAGCTGCAAAAACGACCACCCACAAATATTATGAAAACCTGCACTTGCGATTTAAAAGTGACTCTCTTATTAAGCGGCTTTGGAACCAGAGTGATGACAAAGGTCGCTGCTCTTTCGATCAACACCTGCACGGGACTATCATATTTATTCTCATATATATCAGCAATATTTTATTCTGTCTTTCTCAAGTAGCATTGCGCTTCAGCGGCGTTGGAGCCGGAGTTGAGTCGAAGGTAGACCTCTAATAGTACCGAGCATAATTTCCGAACCTATCGCCCTTACCCAGGCGCTCATCCATGTCAACCGCTGCTCCTAGCACTCTGGTGCAAAGAGGTGAAGCTCGGCGCGCGCGCGCTGGTGAGGGGCATGCGGCAGACATGCTAATCGAGTGAACTCAACAGGAGTTCAAGACCCTGGTTCTGTCTTATCACAGTAGCCGCCATCCCACTTTTTGCAATGTTTTCTCGGGACTTTTAGCTCCTGACTTCGCCGACATCGCTTGGAAATCTAGACCACGTGGGCGATCAACCCGCTAGCTTCGTTTCACCTTAATTCAAGTCCCAGTGGACGCTACGAGCCAATGAGATCGACGAAACATCGTCAAAGCGCGGCATCACGGTGTTCGTCTTTCTTCCCGAACGAGTCGTTTCCTCGGCTAAACGAATCAAGTGCAGAGAATGTACCGGGACTTGCGCCTTTAGTATATGTGTTCGTGGTTGTGCGCGTTCGAGCCTTCGTCTCTGCTCTGACCATAAGCCGGGGTCACACCGCGTTTACATCATACAAACAACAGTCTTCATACAGATCCGAACGCGAGTCACCGCGAGATTCGGACTTCGAATGCCACGTGGCAATAAGTTCGAGGATAAAGATTGGCACGCGGCATTCAAACCACGGACATCTGTGACTTGTGCTTGCAAACTGTCTTTTGTATGGTGTATGAGCAGTATGACCCGGCTTAAGATGAAGCAAACACGTTGAGTAGAGACGCTGTAAAATACATGTCTGTATCATTGTTATTTCTTCCTATTTCTCTGAATATTAGGGTTGACTAACAATTATGTTTTTATTTTTTGCCCATCTGGGCGCAGGTGTGGCGAAATTCTGAGCAAACATTACATTTCGGCGCAAGCTGATGTAGTAAACTTTCGTTCGTGGCGCAATTTGCGACAAATGGCGCAGCAATTCCGTCCCTGCATAGATTTCTTTGCAATCAGCCAATCAGCCCATGCCCTTGGATGGCAGCTCGCGAGTATACATGCCATCCGCGGAGGAACACGATATACTTCGTCGCCGACCACGAAGGTCCCTCAGCTGAAGGTACCTTTATGATCGCGTGAAGGAGGTATGAGTTTCATGGGCGTGCCTATACACTGTTCCAAAGTACAAAAATGCGCAGCCCAGCGTGCGATCTTCCCAGCCCAACGCGCGCATGTCTCTCACTTCGGAAAGTGAGCAAAGCACTCGCAATATGCACGAATGCTGGGAATGTCACCAGCCAGAAGCCCGTTCCTGGAATGGTCAAACGATAGTCCCGGATAATGATATTACAACAATAAAAAAGTGAGATCCGCGAGTTCAGCTAGGTAAGTGTCACCAATCGTTGAAACAAAAATTAAGCTTCCGTGAGGTTCCCTACCCAATTTGTCCTTGAGCATCAAGCATTTTCGACACCTGGCGTACGAAGCGTAAAGCTCTCTCGAAGCAGGAACATATCAATAGTCAAGGGTAAACTTTGCTAAGAATGACAGCCTTTCTCGCGTTCATTGTTCCAGGTCGCTAGGATTCGAGTGATGCAATTTCCCAGGCGTTGCAATGGTAATGAGATACTAATAAGAAATTACTATGTTGTGTCGTTCTGGGGTGTCAGCGAACTTCTATTAGGTTGTGCGTCATATATAAAAAAATCTTCGACTTTGTAAACATTCCGAACAGCACAGCGCAAAGAAATGACGGTGTCTTCAAACTAGCGGTCGCCAATCAACAAATGCAATCTCCCATGCTTTGTTTTTTGGTGCTGCTGTAAAGAAAAGAGCCACGGCCACCTCTTTTTGTAGCTCCTTTTTCAAGGAACCCAGGAATCTTAAATTTAGAGACATCGTTCAAGTGGCGAGTTCTTTTTTCCGATTGTTCGCTACTTTCCTGTTCTATATCCGTAGCAGTTTGGAGATATTAATACTGTTCCAGGGGGATCGGTGGCCGAGTGTGTTGGCGCACTGAAGCTCGGAGCACGTGAAGCGAAAGCTATCGCAGCAGAACCGGATCCTGGGTTCGACCCCGACACCTTCCCGTATCGATCTGGATGAGCATCGTACCGGCGTGGGGTCGTGCATCACTACTGCGTGATGCACGTTAAAATACGCCAGGCTAGCGCTTGTACTGCACCGGATAGATCTCTCATCCACAGCCTAAACCAGTGCCGCCGCACCTCGAATTCAGAACAACCTTACGCTGTATAAACACGAGCGTCCAAATTTGTTTTGTTTGTTTACTACCGCTTCAATCTGGTTTAAGCCACGATCGAGAACGAACCAAGCAATCCACTGGAAGCTCTCCAAACCACTGGCGCCAGCGCGCACGCCAAGAGCCAGCGCTCCTTGCCACGGAGACGACACCATCCGGTCGATCTCGTGATCGACTGCCGCACGGATCGAAGCGTTCCGTCCACAAACCAGCAGAGCTCGACGAGCGCATGTGGTCATCGCGAAAGTACGGGTGAACGGGATTAAATCGAAGGCACAGAGAAACCGGCCAGGCTTGGCCTTCGACCAGCATCCACTCGGTCCAGCCGGCGGCAGAGCAGACAACCAAACAAGCCGCCACGGATCGAGCAGACGGAAACAGGTCGGTGCTGCGCATGCGCCCTTAGGCGTGGAAAGGAGGACACCGCCCCTCAGGAACCGGATTCCCGTGGGGCCAGCTGAGAGCCGGCCGAACCAGTCCGAGTCCACCTTGCGTACGCTGTGAACGTCCCGCGAGCCGCCGTCCTTCCGAGGATTATACCGAGGATACGGGATCTCCGACGGCCCCTGCCCTGGACTCAAGTCCCGGGCTGCGAGTCCAGGAGGAGCTCGAGACAGTCCTCCGCTGATTCATCGACCACCAAACGGTGAGTGTGTCTTTCTCTACATCCATTCGTTCGGAGAGCGATGCTGCGGCAGGAAGTGGGGAGACATCCAGCGGCGTGGATAAGGGGCCACTTCCGCTACGCGGGACGCCCGGCAGACACGCATCGTCGGGCTCACAAAAGCAGGGCGTCTTGTACCTCGCACGCTTAACAAAGCCATGCCCTGGTGAACTCTGCAGAGGCGTCGTCGTCTTGCGATGATGCGTTCCGTTGGGCGGACGTCGTCTGCTTTGCTGCGGATGGTGACTTCGCCCATGGCGGCTAATAGCATGCTGTCCGCCGCATCAAGGGACACACTGCACCGACCCGATGCACTCCTGTGCGCACTCGAGCGTCCCTAAACGCGATCGTTATGCACCGAGACAGCTTTATGCGGTAACTCGCAAAAGCAATCTTGTGTCATAACTCAGTGCAAAAGTTAGAGGTGCAGTCCTTCTGATTTTCCATTCAATTCTGCAAGACCAAGGTGCATGCAGATGCTGAATGCTTACACGCGTTGCTCTTAGAAAGGCGTATAAGCAATTCGTATAATAATCAATTTACTAAATTTACACGCTGTAGTACGTCATGAATGTATGGCGCGTGGGTTTAGTGGATCTGGCGAACGTTCCGTCAAGAACTCTTGACAAGACTGGCATCCTATTCGTATATCTTCTTGAGAATCGTCCTCTTAAGTGAACTGTGTGGTGGTTCCCTCTTCAAACTCCCGTACTTCACCGTAAGACATGGCAACGTGCCTGTGGTGCATGACAGATATGCCCCGGAGAGTCCTCCAGTGTAGGAATGTTGCACGCGCTGTATTGTCACGTATCTTTCTCTTGCAATGAATAGTTAATAGTCCAGTACTATTGTTATTTTGATAAATGCAAAATGCGCGAAACGGGACCTTTGGACATTGCTCCAAGATGACTTGATATATCAATCATGGTGGTTATCTACTAAAGACAAGGTCAGGCAGTATTAGTTGTCGCGCGTAATGCTATATTTGTGTGGACTTGTACACAAGAATTGAGTCGCGCTTCACAACAACTTGGCGACCGCTAAAACAAAAGTTGGTCTATCCGAGGCTACATTCCCGAAACAAAAACTGATGGCTAAATATTGGCGACTCCAGCGAAATTGACGGCACATTGCGGCTAGAACAAGACGCGGTGGCTGCAGGTTCGCTGCGTGCCTTTTCGAGCGAATCAGATATTCACAACGCCTGACTGTCTGAAAACGAAACCTTAAAAATAGGTTCCCTCCCCCCCCCCCCCAAAAAAAAAAAAAAAGAAAGAAACGTGATGATAATCGTTAATCGTTGGCCGATATAAGGTTTGGTTCTATTTTCTGACCGCCGTGTCGTGAACACTGAAGCGTAAAGCGCATTCACGTTGAAACGTTTGGCCAAGAAACGTGCTCACCGATGCAAAGCGAAACGAATACGCTGATCCGATACGTTCTGTAGAAAGATAAAAAAAGATCTTCAGAAACTATTTATAGACAGCCAAATAGTCTTACAACCATTATTCTTCATAGTCTCATGGCATTCGAGCTGTGTATATGCTTCTGCGCGCATGACCTTAGTGCCTGAGTCCAACCAGAGCGACAAACAGAAACAACCGAAACCGACAATCCTCAAACGCGTGCAGCGTGCACGCAAAGGTGTCTTCGGCAGGCAGTTGCAACCTGCTGCGCTTACTCAACAAGCATCGAGAGACTAAGCCAGCTGCCAACGGTGCCTTCGCGTGCACGTGTGTGAGGATTGTCGGTGTCAGTTGTTTTTTTGTACCTTGACATCAAATACTCCGAAGTGCAAATACATCATGCAAAAGGGAATTCTGCAGACACATACACCTAAACACAGTTTCGGTCCATATACGTTCTTCTGTCCGAAAAAGCGGCAGCGGTCAGCGGGGTAAGCATTCCGGGGGCCGCATGCGAGCCTTGAGTAAACTTGCAGAAGGGCGCCTGGCGCCTGACCTCCGCCGGACCAGCGCCGGACGAAGAACAGTGCCTTGCAGAAGGCGCCACATTTCCGTCCGGGCGACGTAACCATTACGTCAGCACGAATAGCACGCGTGATGCCGGAATTATGTTCGCCACGTTTTATCCTCATGAAACGCAGTGCTGTCAAGGAGCGCGGCGAACAACGGTTTTCCTCGGTCGAGTGGGAAAAGAGCAGGAAGCGAAGCTATGCATCCCTTGCGCAAGAGGCGCGCCAATGTGGCGGCAGAAGCGGTTTTGGCCGCTGCGCGCATTTCTGGTCGCTTCTTTTCTTTCTAATGCCCGTTTGCGTAAGAGCCCGCGACTTTTTCGAGAGGGAGAGTGAGCTCTTTCTCTTTGAATTATCATTCCCCTGTTCGAGCAGTTTAACACGCAAGCACTAATGTGAGGCAAGGAACATGTCTTTTACAAGAGGAAGTTCTTTGTTTTGGGATTATCCTCTGATTTGAGAAGTTTAACATGCAAGATTTAATGTGAGGCAAGGAACATGCCTTTTACAAGCGGAAGATCTTTGCTTTGGGATTATCCTCTGATTTGAGAAGTTTAACATGCAAAAACTAATGTGAGGCAAGGAACATGCCTTTTACAAGAAAGAGTAAGGTCTTTGTTTTGGGATTATCCTCTAATTTTTAAAGTTTAACATGCAATGACTAATGTGAGGCAAGGAACATGCCCTTTACAAGAGTAAGTTCTTTGTTTTGGGATTATCCTCTGATTTGAGAAGTTCAACATGCCATGTCTAATGTGAAGCAAGGAACATGCCATTTACAACAGTAAGTTCTTTGTTTTGGGATTATCCTCTGATTTGAGAAGTTTAACATGCCATGACTAATGTGAGGCAGGGAACATGCCTTTTACAAGAGTAAGGTCTTTGTTTTGGGATTATCCTCTGATTTCAGAAGTTTAACATGCAAGGACTAATGTGAGGCAAGGAACATGCCCTTTACAAGAGTAAGTTCTTTGTTTTGGGATTATCCTCTGATTTGAGAAGTTTAACGTGAGGCAAGGAACATACTTTTTCAGGAGATAGTGAGGTCTTTGTTTTGGGACGTGAGAAGTTTAACGCGCAAGTACTTATGTGAGGCAAGGAACAGGCCTTTTCAAGAGATTGTAAGTTTCTTGCCCTTGAATTATCCTCTGATTTTAGCAGTTTAACTCGCAAGTACTAATGTGAGGCATAGGACGGGCATTTTCAAGAGAGGTTAACCTCTTTTTCTTTGTATTATCCCCTTGTTCAAGCAGATTAGAGGCGCAAGGACTAATGTGAGGCAAGCAACACGCAACAATAAAATCGTTTTCTGTCACTTCGGGTTTTGTAATGAGTTGGGGTCAAATGTCCTTTCTGAGGGTGCTTACAAACGCTGAGAGGTGAAAGGTCAGAAAAGGCAAATCAAACTAATTGCACACTCTCTTTTGTTTAAGACGGTCCTGCTGGCGTCTAGGTCGCGGAATTACAAAACGTTCATTACTTCACTCCAGCTTCAGAACAAACAAATCTTGGTGATTCCGCGTGACCTCCTTCCGCGATGCCAGGTGACGGCGTCTTAGTAAACTGCCGTCATAACTATTCACTCGGCCTTTGATGGCTACATGCAGTGCTTCAAAAATACCAGTTTTTCGAGGCTTCAATCTCCATGAGAAGCAGCTGAATAACTATACACTTCTAAAGTAAACGGTCCTCGTTTCAGGGGTTCTTCAGTTTTGGGGAACCTGAACAACTCCAGATTTCCCAGATTTTCCATAAAGTAACCCAGAAACTCTAGAAACCTGAAGTTTTACTATGAACCACAAGTTCTACAAAAAAAAAAAAAGTCTGGGTTCTAAAAAATTTGTACGTTCCTGTAGGAGGATAGTAGAGAGGGAATTGAATATTCCTTGTTTATACAGGACGGTCAATTGCACGATGAAGAAAACAAGCTTAGAAAAAGAACCTCGCAGACAGAAATAATACCACCAAATCAAATAGCGGACCTCAATAGAATCGACCTAGACCTCAAAACCCGTTCATGAGGCTACCTTGTATCTTGGGTTCTCACCCCCAGAATCAAATTCAAGTTTCATTTCACAGGAGCGAGGCTCCCAGAAAGTGCTCCAACTTGTTCATGGTTACCGTTTTGTGAATCTAAAAAGTCATTTGAGGCATGCGTAGTTCTGACAAGATAGATACTGTCATTTGAACCGAACTATTTCGATCTTTATTTTGTATCGTGTGCTGATCTGCTTAATATCTGTGTTACAAGTTGCAAGCTACGACTGTACGCGAATGTGACTTCCTCTGGCTTAATTCTTCATAAATATGAAGACATAATATACTCAACGAGCGTACAGCCACAAACAAAAACTTTGCAGAACTTCGCAAAAAAAAAGCAAGTACATAAGTAGTAGCCAAAAGATATCAAACTAAAAATTAGACGCAAAACTATCTAATTGCGAACTCTATCAGGACGCAGAGAATGTCAGACTTCAGCACTGCACGCACGGAGAAGCCTCAACACTCTTAAAAAGTCTGTGCGTCTATTTTCACATACAATACTTGGAGAGCCAATCACCGCAACTTACGGAGGCAGCTCGGCGAATGACGATGCCGAAACATCTGTTTAGACCAAAAAACGCAGTCTGAGTTGTGACATTAAGCAATGCAAGCGTGACGTTTTGCATTGCTTAATGTCACAACTCAGACTGCGTTTTTGGTCTAAACATATGTTTCGCCATCGTCATTCGCTGAGCTGCCTCCGTAAGTGCGGTGATTGGCTCTCCAAGTATTGTGCGTGAAAATAGACGCACAGACTTTTAAGAGTGTAATTTTATCCCTCTTCGTTCTTTTAAAATGTTACCTCCCTCTCCCTTTTCCATCGAATGCAAATGCAGGAATGTGGCCAATTTCTGCGTCTGCGTCTGCATCTGCACTAGGACGAATAAATGTGGTTATGGTTTGGCCACAGATACCGAGGATACACCAAAAACGCAAGCAAACAAAAAAAAATCAGCGGAGGACGGAAACGTTGAGGCACTGTCGAAGTTCATCCTGCTTTCTCCGTTTAGTCGATGCGTATCCCTAACCTCGCCTTTTCTAATTATTAGTTTTTTGTTATGTTACCTTAATCCTACTCTAGATCGCCGCTGTAACCTCCTTTGATGGCGTTGACACGGAACCCGCAGCACGGCATCTAGCCAACACGAGCGAATACAAGACAGTCCTGACGTCACTGTGAATCTTGCCGCAAACGTGAGCACAAAAATGTGCAGTTACAAGAAGGGCGCTTTCTTCGCGTCTCTCTGCCAGTGCTAATTTTCTAAGAGGAGTCTACTCGTGGATTGCGGGCTCGCCGAGGCAAAAAGTGCCATTTTCATTTCTTGTTATACGTATGAGGACGCTTTAGTGAAGCGGCGTGAAGCGATAAAATGTGCACCTTTCGTCGTTGTTTCAATAACGATAAAACTATTTGTGATAACCTCAGATGACATCTCCATATAATACCTAAAGGGACAGATAACCAGCTCCATCTCAAGAGATGTGTACAGTATGCTCAGACACAAGCTCGAACGCGTGCTGTGAGGGGCGTTTTTTTTTTACCTTACGCAAATGCTCTTGACAATAGGCATTTTTGTACGCTCGAGTACCTTCAACTTTCCGTACAGTCGTATACACAAGTTGCGAGACTAAGTATGAATGTATTCTCAACTCCAGCTACGCGCTTTTTGATTCCAGTTGTGGTATTCACCCGCCACCGTAGCTGAGTTCGTTCTTATGGAACGCGAACAGACGGTGAGCTCCTATAACGCCTCCACAACTCACTTCGTATCCACATGATTATCTTTTGCGGCAAACGATAAGTGAGGGCTCGTTCTGATCATGCGCGCTGAGAACAACCAGCTCAACTATGGCGTCCGTTGGATACCGTGCACCGCCTACACACCGTTTCGCAAAAGGGCTACTGCCAAATGTCATTCTAGACGTCGGTATGTCTTGTGTGCGTTCCCGTTTCTTGTCGATGTGCCACGCTCGCGCCGCTGGACTATTTTTATAGCTCACTGGACTGTTCCTTTTTATATATATATAAACACTGTAACGGTTTATAACTTCGTTTTCACCGCCCATTGGAAAGCAGAGACTCGAAGCACTCTTCTGCGGACGTCGTCGATCGCAATAAACAGTCTACCGTCGACGCCAAGAGCGTGACTCAGCACTTCTAGTGACGCCACTACCAACGCAGTTCCGGCATGTCCCGCCACGTGATTATCGAATCGCATTCGCCCGTCTATAAAGACGTCTATCGCGAGGTGCTTGGCGTGCCAGATTGGCTCGATTCTCGGCGGACGTTTCACGTTGCAACGAGACCTCTTTGGCACGCCAAAGTCTCCCGTTTCCAACAGGGCGCTCCAAAAGGGACAGGCAACGGGCGACCGACCCGGTTTTACCGCGACGACCGTCTTGAAATAGCACGGGCTGTGTTCAATCGATCTGCACGTCACGCAAAACACGGGACTCCTTCTCCTGGCAACGTGTGACAATCCATGACGGCCGGGCGGCTCAAGCAAAGGGGACGCTCACGCGCGGGCCATTTGAGCGCCCAATGACACGGTCCACGTCCCTGTGGGACCGGCGGAACGTCAATCATGGGAGGATCCCAATTTGTAGCGGCTAGCTGCCGCCTAGAATGGGGCTATACTTTATTTCATGGACTGTGTCGAAACTTCAATCGGTTGTATATGGAGGTTTAGAGAGAGGCTAGCCTTGAACTGTGGTCAGTCACTCGTCCGTCTGAGAAGGGGCAATTTGGTCAGTGCTATTCCGACCATAACCACGGGGGATTGAGCGACCATGACGCAGTAGTGATTCTATACGAATGCTTGACGGTCAAAGCGTAATTTTTTTAATGAATGTTTAGGAGGGGAAGTAACAGCTGAAGGTGACCGATTTGGCCAGTGCAGTATACGGCTGCTAACCTGGGTCACGGCCGTACGGCAGAGTATAAGTACAAGTTCTTAAGTCTTTCGTTCGACGCATTCTTACAATAGGCGTCTCGGTCGTTTCGTTTTCATTTCTTTCCTAATTGATCCAATATATCGCATTTAGATTTCTCGTGGTTAGTCATTTTATAACACCGATTCGCCAGTTTGTATCAAATGACTCTTCAGCTGTGCACAGTTATAGCCTCCTACATATTGATATTGACAAAGCCTGGCGCATCGCCACGAGAAGCGGCCGCCGAAATGGAAAAGGTGGAGCGGCAGACAACGGATGAGAGGAGAGCCACGTGACTGGCGTCCCGCTGCGGCGAGACGCCGAAACACACTTCAACCGAGCGAACAAGTGTGTTTCGCGTCCTCGCCGCTGCAAAAGCTGTGCTGGCTGTTTCGATGCTCTGTGCTACCAGATCCTCGCGCTCCAAATCTGCGACCGGCACTATATATGGCTGCGTCGTCGAAATGCCAGGCTTTGTGAGTATAGAGGAGGCTATGGCGCAGTACCAGAAAACGCTTTCATGTTCACACGTACAGTCGGTCAAATACGCCGCTAAATGTATACAAGGTAATTCTTTCAGTTACGGGGGAGGAAAAGAATGTCGTCGAATGACAGTAATCTCGCCGCAGTGAACGCCACCTCCACCGTCATTTCCCAGCGCGACAGTCCATGACGGCAGTCTCGAGCGAGAATTACGCCTTCATTCGCGAAGCGACGATTTGAGCTTCGAATGACACGCCACGCCAATCACTCCAAGGAGGCCCAGCCACGAGTGCTACGCTCTGAAAAAGGCTGGGTGCACATTGGAAATCTGTGTTTCGAGATCGAGCGGCGGCACTACGTCGAATTGGCTCTCGCCATAACCTATTTACCAGGCAACGGGAACTGCGCGTAGAGCGGCGGCGGCGGCGTTCGCCCAGCAGCAACCAGTTTCTGCGCGCAGGCTCGCGGCAAGCAGAGTCCGAGAGACGGGCTTTCGCCCAGACGTGATCGGCCTTGAGTCGAGCTCGAACCTTTTTTCTTCCCACCCCGTTCTCTCCGGCGTTGGACCGGCTGGAGGCTGCCTTGACGGCATCGCGTCGGGAATCAGACGTCGCCCAAACCGATCCAAGCGACAATTTTTTTTCGGCGACAACCGTTACGAGCGGGGTATCGCCGCGGATCCCAGGGAGTTTCCTGTGGGTTCGTAGTCGGCTGGGAATTTTTCCCGTTAATGTTTAACAGAAAAGCTTTCGCGGGTAATTTTAGCGGGGAACATTCCCGGTAAATACAGCGGACAAATGTTCCCTCTTCTTAGCGGAGAAAATTTCTCTGTTAATGCCGCGTCAC
The DNA here is from genome assembly GCA_037355805.1 of Ixodes ricinus. NCBI lineage: Eukaryota > Metazoa > Arthropoda > Arachnida > Ixodida > Ixodidae > Ixodes > Ixodes ricinus. The sequence goes on along the minus strand of JAZHYW010039254.1, from coordinate 23,050 downwards.
ATCGACTTCGCGTGACGCCATGATGTGAATTCGTGATGTCATGAACCGTGATGCCATTACGTCACGTGACGCTACGACGCCGCGTGACGCTGCGACGGCACATATGATGTCAAGGAAGGTTATAGTGTGCACTGGCAGTTTCGTTATGTGTGGTCTGTGTGCAGCGGCGTGCAGTGCCTCCCGCAGTTGCACGGCACGGCAAGGAACATATCTTCCAAACCAGCAGACGTTATAACGCACAAACCATTTCCTCCTTCCAAATGTTTTGCAGCCTGAAACAATCGAAGGTATTCGATAGTGCCAGACGTCGGGGCATCAAGACGATAACAGAATAATTTGATGGCCTAGTTGGTTAAACTTAGTTCACAAAATTAGCGCAAAGGACGAACACGGGAAGAAGGAGTAGGCAGGACAGAGCGCTCTGCCCTCGTCTACTACTTCTTCCTGTGTTTGTCCTTTGCGCTAATTTTGTGTGCCATCAAGACGATACTTTTGTCGACGCGTACTAAAACGCGATGGGGCTTACTATTTTTACCAGCTTGAGTCCTCATCTCAAGGTTGGAAGCACTCTCCCGCTAATTGCAGGAGCAGTCTTTGACGCAACGAGTTTTAATTGGCCTGGTAGATTAGAAGCGTCACTGGCACTTCTGCGGCAAGGCCGTACAAATCATGTGACAAACGCCGAGTCAACACGATCGATGAGAAACCTCCTAGACTGATGCAAGCACCTCAACCGAAATTCGTACACCCACCGGCTGGGAGTGACCGGCACTCTAGCCCAGAAGACATAAAGGCAGTTTAGAAGGAGGATCGAGTTCTGAATAAAGTAGATTATCGTCTGCCAAAACGAAGATATGTGATGGTAGAAACTCAGCGTGACGTGGCGGATCGAAGGTCGGTGCTAGCATGCATTCGACGTGTGGAATGAGAACAAAGTGTCAGAAGCTTCGGAATCACGGTCCGGCGGATGCTTGGTAAAACCTATGCTGACCATGCTTTTACTATTTAAACCTGTTCAAACATGTACGAGGCCCGTGAGAGGCCACGCTTTACACTGGGAAGATGCAAACATCGGTGCGCGTAAAGAATTTGTGCGGCTGCCATTTTGACGTGTTTGTGTACCGCGAATTTTATTGAGAGGCATTAGGCTGCAAAAATGAGTAAAGCCACCTGGAAGGGTTCAGAGACTACACTCTCAGAAATAGGGGTGTAGCAGGGTACACCCCTTGTCCCATATATGTAACACCCCAAAACTACATTTCGACGTTCAATCCACTGACGTCGAACTGGAGATACAAACTTTTACGAGCGGCTTGATAGCTGTTGGATATAACGTACTAAATAGCTGATGTGCGTGTCAAAAAACAAACAAAAAAACACTGAGGTTTTGCAGCAGGGCCAAAAAACCTTGATAGGCTTACTGTAGCATGTAATGCGTACATTAGCTATTTTAATAAGTTGTGTCGGTTGAATATCAAGCCGGTCGTGAAATTTGGTATGTCGGTTCGACGTCGGTGGACTGAACGCCGACTTGTTGTTTTGGGGTTTCACATATGGGACAAGGGGTGTATCCCCCACACCTCTATTTCTGAGAGTGTACCACATTTGAAACAAACCCTCCTGGCAACACTATCGGCATCCGCCATCTATCTTTCGGTATACCGATCTTTTCCTGAAAAAAAAAATAGCGGCTGCTTTAACCATATTGGAAAGATCTCGCGGATGCTGTTACGCGACGCAACAATGGCAGTCAAGTTAGCAGAAGACCTCTGGCTTATTAAAATAAAACATGACGCAATTTCCAGGTTCTAAGGTCGATACGTACGCAAAAACAACGCATTAAGCCGGGTTCACACTGCCCATACACCATACAAACGACAGTCTGCAAACACGACTCACCGCAATATCTGTGGTTCGAATGCCGCCTGCCAAGTTTTCTCCTTGAACTCATTGCCATACGGCGTTCGAAGCACGGATCTCGTGGTGACTCGCGTTCGAATCTCTATAAGGAGTATTCACTGGGCGCCATATTTGTGGGTGATGTCTAGAGCGCATGCTCTGAACGAGCCCACATTAATAGGCTGCTAAGACCGGGAATCTTGAGGGTGCGAAATGCACGTTACAAAAGAACTGTGGAAGCTCGCCATCAGCACGCGCTCAGCAGTCGCGCACACAACTATGGCCGCCAGTTGTGTGCACGACTGGCAGACCATCTTTTGTATGATGTGCAAGCAGTGTGACCCCGGCTTTAAACTCCTGTGACACCTCGGACACTTCCCTCGTAAACATCCCAAAGAAAAAAAAACGGCGAAACGTGATAACGCTCAGCCCGTGATAAGGCGAGCATGTGAAAGAAATGTACTCTGCAAACACCTCCGAGCGACGCTTAAAGTTGAGGAGAGCAGAAACGTCCCTATAGCAAGAGGTGGATATATACTTCCCGCTATAGGGCGGATGAATCCACGTCAGGCACAAGGCGTCTCCTGCCATGCTCGCCTCGTTAAGAGTCGCCAGGGGCCATGATGTCACACGACAATTTCGGTCCCATTAGGGGCCCCCTCGGGTCACGCGGGGAGTTGATTAAACCAACACGGACCCCGTAATCAACCGAGTGGTGCAGAGGTGGCAGGGTTCCCGCGGCCGTCCTTTGTGCAAGCGTTGCGAAGTTTATACGCACTGCGTAACCGCCGGGTCACGCTCCCAGGATACGAAGTTCTACTATAGTTTAAGACGACGAGGCCGTACGCGCTGCTTAAAAGTGTCGGAGGACTACTTTGGTCGCCTTCCGCGCTAAGAACAGGAGCGAGTTGCGCAACGACATGCCTCTCCTATCTGTCGGACCGGTTATAATTGAAGTCAACGCCGAATCGGAAATCTCGCTATATCCGCTATTTCGTTATGACCGACTTCGGTTATAACGAAGTGCAAAAGGGAATGGGAAATCGTGATCGCTTCGCTATAGCCGCTATTTCGTTATAACCGACTTCGGTTATAACGAGTGCAAAGAATGGAAATCGGATTGCTTCACTGCAGCCACTATTTCGTTATAACCGACTTCGTCATAACCGGGGTCAGCAGTACACCCGAAAACATGAGCGCGCCGAGGACACTGCAACGTCTGCACCACGGGCCTTCTGCGCCGAAGACGTGCACCTTCTGCAACAAAGACATGCACGTTTGGCGCCCCAAAGACATACAACTCCTGCAACAAGGCGTACGCTTTCTCCGTCGAAGACACGCGTATACCAATGTCTTGCACACAGAAGACATGCGCCCTCGGCACCAAACACATGCGCTAGAATGTCTGTCTGCGGCCAGCGTTTGTAAACAAACGTGTTTGTCCAGAGAACAAATGGGTACAAGGAATGCGCAAGAATCCGCGTTTCAGAGACAGAAGCATTATGCGCATGCGCCGCTCCACACAGCCAGCACCGCCATTTTGACAGAATGGTGGAGACAAAAGTTTATGAATACATTGCGCTACACGTCTCCACAAGTTCGTCCCTAATTTTATCGCGTCTAATTTTTTTTTTGGCACGCGCCGCCGTTGTTTTGGTAAGCTATTGGTTTTACCTTTTGCGCCAACAGCCAATAAGAAACCGAAACTTTGGAGAGCGCATTCTAATGGCTGCATATATCTTGCTAATAATGACTGTTGCCACGGGGCAACAGCCAAGGCGATCAGCTTGCAAACCAGACGATTGCCCGAGGCCAGAATGAGTTGGTGCGAGTCAAGTTTGTTGACAAGCAATAAAAAAGCCGCTGGCATATCATTATTTGTATAATACGCAGGATTAGATGCCCCTCTTTTGGCACGATTACACAGCACGCAGCGCGCACCACCGGCGAGTAGGATCGCCATATGGGATTATATATAAGTATAGGATTCCGCGTTTTCGGAGTTTATTCCTCGTGAAATTCGGAGAGTGGTTTCTGGAGTTTATTTTTTGCCGTATATTCGGAGTTTATCGGAGTTCATTTTTGTTAAATTCCCAAATTCTGCGGAGAAGGGAGTTTATTTTGGCTACGTTTCCAACTTTTCAAGATTGAAAATAAAATTGTATATTAACCGGCGGGTATAACTCCGGCCTTAGATTTATAAGAAGGCAAGTGTACCGCATGACATTGGCGCCCTTGCCATTAGTAATACTAATTGTCCCACGACAAAACTTGAAAAAGACACATTGAGATCACTAAACTGCTTGACGTAGCCGTTGGAAATCTTGTTTTCTTTTCATCCTCATCTACTCCTCTCCCTGCGATCGCGCGGGGTGGAGTGGTGAGACAGAAGCCTCAGCTGGCCCTCCTATGAAGTCTAAGAGTTCATAACTGCCACGGTTATCGAATCACAACCCTTCCTCCTTTAAGAAGTTTAATCTGGAAACCAAAACAGTGATTTCTGTCGTGACCCAGAATTACAATGCCCCGTTGCCCCGACGGACCCTTATAGAATAAACGGTGAATTTTCTTTGGTCAATACTACGAGATTTTGAAGGAATCTGGGGAGGCATCTCCTGATGACCGCTGAACCTGTGCTCCAACCAAACGTCTTTGTAGAGAACTGCTTTTTTTTTTTTGTTGGACCATCGTGACCTCTAAGTTCGGAGTTTTTCCCATAAATTCGAATTCAATAATATTTTTTACCGGCGAGTGTTTTTCGGATTTTATCGGATTTATCCGTAAAACACGGAACCCTATATAATGATGAACACGGTACGTTTTCGCCGTATTGTCTACGTTTCGAGAACACAACAATTCGGCATGCTCAATATATCACGAATTTTGGACACAACTGCTTGTTGTCTTCGTCATAAAAAAATAATAATAATAGTAATAAATAGTAAAAATCAAGCGTGCGTTTTCATTGAAAGCATTGAAAATGATCATGAGGAGCGTCCGCATGTTCCCACACGTTAGATCAAGATGCCATTTGTAGACTTACCTCTGTATGTTAGCAAATGATCCGCGAGCAACGCGATATCTCTCCTCTCTATTGTAGAGAACGCTTTCCTCGCTTTGCGGCAAGCCACCGAACGCACGGCTGTATAGAAAGGCGGCAACGTTCAAAGAATGTTCTCTCGTCGTCGCTATGGCCTTGTAGTGTATAGCCATCGCGGTTCGCGGTTTACCGTCCACATAACCTGCCTTCTCCAGGTCAAGTCGGACATTCCTGTCCGTCAGCGGGCGCGGTTTCCAGTTTCCATGTTAAATGTTTGAGGAGCACATCCGTCGCAGGCAGACCCCGTCAAGCACCCTCAAATGCCGTCCAAGTCTCAAGGAGTCGGACCTCCGTTTCTCTCTCACATGGACCGCAGTCGACGCTACGGGCCTTCCAGCGAATCCAGCGCCGTGGTAACTGCGCCTCGCTGTGCGCTCCTCCGACAGGTCACGTGACCCTCACACGGCATCGGATTGGCTGGAATTGGCTCGTATGCAGTGCTCTGCGGTCCATCGTATAGTAGTCTAAGCTCAGCAAACACAGTCGCCCGACGTACATTGGCGGCTGTCGCCGAGCCGACCGTCCCGAGCGCTTTGCTTCAGACACGCGTCGGTTTTAAATCAGGGAAGGCCCTTAACGTAATCCCAAAATATTTGCCCGTTCGACTTTGCATGTGTTCGCTAAATTTAGCGGTGAAACTGATGTCGTGTGACCTAAACCCCAATTGACTTTTTCCGAGCTAGATTTAGCGGGGAAATTGATATCCTGTGACCTGACTTCACGTGACCGATACATCAATTCAGTTTTCCCCGCTAAATTGGAAGGGAAAAATTTACAAAAATATAGGTAGGTCTTCACGCCTCGAAACGACGGTTTAATGTCTTCTAGACAGATTTAAAGGACCGCTACTAAAATAAAGGATTTCACGAGTTATAACTTGTAGAAATTTTGGAGATAAAGGCCGCTGCTAATTTTAGTTTCGACTTCAAAAAAGTTGGGACCGCGATTTGTAAAAACCAGCGTCGCCAACTTCCTCGAACAGATAACGAGGGGGCGCATTCCGTGTGCCGATCAAAATGGCGACGTCATCGGTGATGATGGATGCGTTTTGGTTGCGGTCGTGATTGACGAGTGCACATGTCCCTGGTTTCTTTGTGCGGCAAGGTCGACTTGTCGAAGAAGAACAAACAAAACATTCCGTCAAAACGAGAAAAAAAAAGGCGGAATGCGCGGAGATTGTTTCCTCGTGTTTGGAATTCGCCAGCCATCTCTTCGCTGCGTGGAGGCGTGCGGGCGCAGGTTGCCAAGCAACGGCAACAAGCACGAGGGTTGACGGCTGAGCGCGAAGTTTGACGGCTCCTTCTAAACCAGAGAACGAGTAGAGGCAATTAAAAAACAAAATACATAAACAGGCATTTTTTATGGTCCAAACACGATGGCCCTTTGTGTGAGTATACACTTCGAACGGACTCTGAAAGAGTTCGGTCAGTAATGCGTACACTTTAGGGGTGCACGAATATTCGCATTCGAATCGAATAATGATTGCTTAAATAGTTCGATTCGACTTTCGGATTCCTAGTATTCGAGTTATTTAATAATTCGAGTTATCCAATAATTCAATGGTTGTCAATCCAAAATTTCAGCGCATCGAATGCTGCTGTTCCGAATTCGGGTTTATTTGAGAGCGCTGAACATAGAATGACGTGAACCTCGCAGGCTCCTGCTAGATATAAATCGAGCTTCTCGAATTACTGACTATTCTGATAAAGAGTAGTTTGTTTCTTGTATTCTTCGAACGAAGCAGTCGCTGTTGAGCTTCTTTCAGACGCGCCCAACAAAGACCCAGACACCGCGCACGAATTGCCATTTTGAATCCAGGTGTCTTGCGTCGCCCACCGCCAGTTCTTTGGGCTACAGACCAGTTGCTGCGTCCAGATTAACGCAGTTAATACCAACATACGAGCCAAAATCATAACTGAACCCGCCTCATCTGCTAACCGTTTATTTCCCGCGGTGTCGAGCGAAGATCCGCGGCTAGGTGGCGCGAGACTTCGCCCCTATTCAAACGGTTAAGAGAGCTATCATAACGTACGCAAGAGGTTCAACTGGAGCTGGTGTCTATACCCGACTTCCGGGATGCAGCAACCAGTTCACGTGTGTGGTATACTCCTATGCATTCCTACGGACGTGCGTACAATTTGTCTCTTCGACGGGGAATAACTGGGACCCCCTTAACATTGTAAAAAGTATAATTGCTTAAGTTAGAGTTTTTTTTTTTTTTCGGTGGACAGTGTTGAGTTTTTCTATATATCGGGCTCTACCTGTGTTCCACAGCAGGTGTGTGAGGACAAGCGACGAATCCTAAGCAAAATAACGATTTGAAAGAAACGGAAAGTGTGTTCAAGGTGTCCCAGCATTCTGATAGCGCTAATATATTTTTAACATGCATTCCAGCCATGTGCACTACATATAAAAATGGCCCCGTCGCACATGCAGCTTTACGAGCGGTTAAAAACAACCAAAAGGAAAAGAGTAAAGTACGTGGGCTATTATGTAATGTGTTTCTTTTTATTATTTCCTATGCCGGGCAGCTTTTATCGGGCATCGATCGTTTCAAGGGTCGTGCGGATGATGTTTTGAACGCTAGCACAAGCATTTTCGGACACACGCATGAGCAGAGAGAATAAAGCGGAACATATATTTACTTGGTACTCACAATGTTATGAGCGTCTACGTGCATAAAGAGTTACTGATACAGTGTTATTCTTTGCCGTCTCTCTTGATTTTACAGGTGCCCTTCGTTTGTGTGGAACGCGAGTCCCCATGCAGAAACGTGCACATAAATGTATCTGAAGCTGTTTTAACACAGTGTTTAATGCCATAAAATTGAAAAAAAAAACACTGACCTACCAATAATTTTATTTACGTCATTGAGAAATGTTCCAAGCTATTTATAAATTTAGAATTCTTCTTAATAATTGCTCTAATAATCTAGCGCAGAGGGGAAAAAAAGAAAGAAAAGGCCCCCGTTTTTCCCCGTAGAAATAAATGCATTATACCAGAAGTCAATTTTCGACTGCTTCAATTTTCAACAGTACACTAGCGCCAGCTGAACCTCTAGCGTACATTGCAGTAACTGTATGTGTTCCGTCGTATATCTGTTCATGCTTACATCGCGCGCAGCCGAGTGCCGAAGCTGCGTATTCACGTGTGAATGGGTGGAGATTTTTCACCTTAAGTTGTCGTTGCCAAGGGTTCATTAAGACCCGTTTTCATTCGCGCTAGCCGCTCTTCGTTCAGCGTGCTTGCAATAGATTAAACACGTAGGCGCTTTTTCATTGTTCAATGAATTTTTGTTAGTTTCTGTGCTGTCCAAATAAAAGTTTTGAGATTCGATATTCGACCGTATATATTCGAATTTTCGGCCACTATTCGGCACAATTCGAATTCTATTCGGGCCTAAATGTAAAAATTCGCACGCATGTCACGTACACACTTCAAAGAATATTCTCAATAAACTATTAGTAAACTGAAAAGATATTTCTGAGATACTTTCCGATGGATACTTTTATACTGTACATGGAGTTCCGGAGAAAAGAGAACCTTGTTTTTCGGCCCAAGTAAATAAACTACGAATCGCAGAAAGCGCAAACTACGTGAGAATGTGACGCTATAGCGGTTGGAATAGAACGCAAACGTTTAAGAACATGACGTTGCCTGAATCAAAGGTTACTTGAGAAAACCGAAATTTATCTATGAGCCGACGTCCACCTAAGCCTAATGTCATCAAAAAATGAACTGAAATTGTGGACGCATATGGGATTCGTTTCAATAAAAAACACTTGTCAGCAATGTGAAAAAAATTTTTTTCCTTTGTTGTTGACAAGGGTTTGTTACTGATATAAATCCCACGAGCTTTCACAATATAATTTCTTGCATGTGCGATATTAGGCATAGGTGAACGTTGGCTAATAGAAAAATTGCGTTTCTTTTTTATTCTAAGTTATTTTTTTGATTTTCGGAATAATGTGATATTCTCAAACTTTCGCGCTCTATGTATCTTAACCGCTAAGCTTCCCATTCTCACAGAGTTTGAGCTTTTTTTTTTGCGATGCATTGTTCTTTTATCCAGGACACACACGGTTCTCCTCTTTTCTTCTGGGGAACTGCCTGTATAAATAAAAATATATATATGCGTACGCTTCGGGAGCACTTCTTGCACCCACTGGAGACTCGACGGTCTCACTCCCCGTGTTACGACGTTCCACGCATTGTGGATTGTTTGTAGCGACGAGGACGCTTCCCCGGAGGAGCGATCGCCGCCCCGTTGTTGTCGTCGTGGGTGCCAGGCACGGCACATCGGCACCTCCCGCCGAGAACGTTCACCTCCGACCCGGAGAGCCATCCATCAGGGCGCCTTCCTCGTCAAAAAAACCTAGAGCAGACTCCTCCTCCCTCTCCTCGGCGACGGGCAGCAATATCACCTCACCCCCCCTTCCCCTACGTCATCACAAGTGGTCTTGCAGCGTTTCACAACGAGCGTGACGTCATCACGCGGCGACTCCAAGACGAACGAACGCGTCTGCCGCATTGCATCGACCTTCAGCGAGCTTTGCCGCTAGGGGCAGGTCGGGGATTCCACAAACGATGACGTCATGCGCCAGGCCTTGGCGTCTGTAGGTGGTCTTGCTAGAAGGGGCTCCTGTCTCACGCGCGGTTCGGCCCCAATCATTTGTCCATCGATAACATCGAGCCGCATTGTTGATGCGTGCACAGAGGGCACCTCGAAAGTCCAAAAACAACTTGGACCACGACGAAAAAAAAAAAAAAAACAGTAATTTATTTTGGTAAATGTTAACTTGCTTATTTTTTAATCACTTCTATGAGTGATACCGTGACCCCTCCAATTACCTTAGGATATTAATATAAATGAATAAATATATAATTAAGGTATGTTTTGTTTAGTTCGAAAATACAATAAAGCTACACTTCGTTCTTCTTCGTCTTTTTTTTTCTTTTTTCATCGTGCTTAGAACGTTAATATCCCCTTCCCCTTTCCCTCTTTTTCCTAAACAACAACCACATATTTTCTTAATATTTTGCACAGCGTGGGCAAGCACGGACTCCATTAGAAACACACATGCACACACAAAAAAAATAATAAAAAAAGCCCGTTAATTTTACAACACAAATCTCGTCACCAAAGGCTCGGCAAGCCGCTGGACCCGCGGTGCGTCGATCCGCCGATCCCGGGCGCTTCGTCACTTCCTCCGACGTCACTTCCTCCGACGTCACTTCCTCCGACGTCACTTCCTCCGACGTCACTTCCTTCGACGTCATTTCCTCCGGCGTCTGTTTTGTTGGGTCCGTGGTTGCCCCGGCGACCGCGCGTCGACCGACGCCGATATCCCGGGCGCTTCAAACGAGTCCGTGCCGACGGAGATCAGACTGGAAATCCCGTGCCTCCTTCGGATAACGCGCAACGGTGTCGGAGAAAAAAAGAGAAAAGAAAAGAAGCAAAACACGCGAAGACGAAGGAGCCAGAAGCAAAAGACGGGAATCCGCAGCACGTGGAGACAACCGCAACGATCGACTCGTTGGTATTCAAGGTGGGCCCCAAGTTGCTTCCTTGTCGCCCTTGCCAATCTCGACACTGCAGAGTGCGATTGCATTGCGGGACCTCCGTCCACAATTCTTTTCTTTTGCCGCCTCCCTTAGAGTGGTGTAATTTTCTTTTTGTTTTGTTTTTTTATTTTGCCGGGTCTGCGTTGCCAGATTGATTCGTATTACGCACTGCTCCTCGCAGGTTGCACGCACGCGGATACTCCATTTTATGTAACACCGGTTAGCTGTTCGTCCATGTTTATGCGAGTTTCGCTGCGAGCTGTTACGCGGTGATATGTCTCTTTAATGTGGACACCTCCGTTTCCCAATAAAATTGTCCGTAATGTGATTCGTTCGGAATAACGAGACAAAACTGCTTACATCTGCCCAGTTCGTCCCCAAAATGTTCGTCTACATTAACTGAGTTCATATAAATGGGACATAACTGCATGCACTGCTTCTCAGGTGTTGCTGACGCCAGCCCCACTTAGTATAACACCAGTTAATTCGACATCCCTGTGCATTTTTTTCTCCTTTACCGTTCCAAGTGCCGATTTCTGTTAGCAGGTTGATGAATATTATGCGCTGCCTGCAATCTGCACTCGGTGATTTCCTTTAGTATGACACCGGTTAAATGAACAGTCCCGTCTTTGACCGAAATGGATAGCGCATCGAGTTGCGCGGATGCTCCTTCCCCCCCCTTCCATTATATTATATATATATATATATATATATATATATATATATATATATATATATATATATATATATATATATATATATATCACGGGCACTTCTCATCATCGCACGTGGCCTCCAAAGAGGAAATAATCGAAAGATGCAAATGAGCAAACCGTACTTTATCGAATGAATCGATGTTTTACTAAACCGCCGAAAACTAATATATATATAATGTCAAACCAGTAAATGCTTCTTATATACTAGGTCATGTTTCTCTCTCTCTCTCTCTTTCTTTATATTTCTGTCTGTTATTTCTGACGTTGTCTGGGTGATGACCCCAGCGCTCACAGCGGTACTTGATAGAGATCCCGTCTTTCCTCGGATACATATCCGTTCCGGTTGAAAGATAAGCCCGTGAGGGACGTAACCTATTCTAAATGACTTTAACTTTCGTTTCCCGGTTTCGGTGCATACTGGTTCGTTTGTTGTTATTGATTTCAGACGCGCGGCATCGGCTACCAGTGTTTAAGCTGGCCGGACTCACATGTAGAATGGAAACTCTATGCTTATAACGTTTAAATTTTACGCAAAGAACAACCGTAACAATCCCGCAAAGATCAAAAGCCACAAAAAAAAAGTATGAGCGCACTTTTTTGTTAATTTTATTTTAACGAAAGCAAGCGGCAAAACGAGTGCGGAATGTAAAATGCACAACTGTGTCGGCATGAGCGCACAGTGGCACCTCGCGCAAACAAATGACTCTACCTGACCCGGGGGGGGGGAGGAGGAGTAGGCGGGGAGGAACCAGGAAGATAGCTTCCTGCTTTCACCTGGCGTCGCTGTGCGCTCAGGAAGTGCAAAGACTCCACAAGCGCCCCCCCCCCCCCCGTTCCCCCAAACCAACCCAGAGACAATGACCGTGCTCTGAAACAATGTTTGGGGAAACGCGGTGGAAAACACTTTCTTTCGAGAGGAAGTGCCGCTCCGACCGCGCACACCGGAAAAGCCCGGATTTTTTTTTTCTTTTCAGCTGAAACGCGCTTGCTGTGAGGTCCGCACAAAAAGAAGCGCCCGAGGTCGGTCACGCTTTGCGTATACACGATGCATAATGCGCATATTTTGTAAAGAGGGCCGCAGGGTCGGTAACGGGAGCTGCAGGGTCCGGCTTGCGGAGCAACGTCATCCTGGTCCGTGGAGGCGTTTGTGCGTGTCGCCGTTGGTCCGGTCGTTGAAACGTATGAAAATGCCACCGAAGCTACACTGGCAAATGTTCCTCCGTCAACAAAAACAAGATAGCTTGCTGAAGGTTGATGGGGTTTAACGTGCGCCAGGCAATAGTGATGACATAACCCATATTGAAACCGGCAAGGGAAGAAACTGAACCATAAGAGCCATTTAAAGCAACCGTACTGCACTGGTCAAGCTGCCTATGCATCTACACAGAATATACCGGAAGCCATTTAGAAAGCGATAAACTTTCCGGTATCTGCTCCTTGGAACAACTAATTCGGAATTTTATCGGTAGATTTGGAGCGGTTTGGGAGCGATTTTATTTTGTTATTGTTTGTATATTCTTGCGTGTGCAAGCACGCGATAGCATTTACCGTTCTAAACGAGCGAGCATGGAGCCTTTCTAGATCGCTTCAAATCCACCGGGGAATTCCCCATTACTGTATCTGATCGTATATAGTCGCTCTTGTATCTTCTGTTTTCGAAACAGGATACTGCACACAACTTATGAGATGGCATAAAGTAGTCGCGAGGTACCATAGGAGGTGCAGCTTCCCCAGAGTTTGGCGTCCACCAGCCAACACGAGGCCGATCATCTTCCTCGATTGAGCAGCGGGATGGGCACTACACGATTGGTCAAACATGAAAAAGTCAAATTTGGGAGGGGGGGGGGGGAGGTTACGTGCCCAGCCAACGAAGGGTATCTGGCACGCCCCAGCTGAGGACTGAGAATTCATTTCGACCACCTGCTTTGATGTGCAACCGAAGGCTCCGCAACAGGCATTCCGTCAGGTTGCTGGCACCCCGCGGCCGGGAATCGAACCTTTTAGTCACCGAAGCGGCCATGGGCACGATGTTTGGATCTTCTCCCTAACAGTTGGCGCACATCCATAGAAATTGATCGAGGCCAGAACAATAGTGTCGAGAACACTGAGAATAGGAGCGAGGGAAATGCATATCTCCGTTTCGTTCGCCAACGTATACGACCAAGACGTTCACGATTTCGTTTGCTCGTTCGTTAGTTGTTTTCTTTCTTCTTCAACGACCCCTTGCTCGAGCTGCGCGCTGTCAACCCATTTTCGCGGTTCTTCCGGTGTCGTGTCTTCTGAAAATTGTATCATCTGAGAGAGGACGGGCGAGAATACGGCCTTCGCCAGGCTCCCCCGAATCGGCGGGCTTAAAATGGCCCGAGACTTCTCACGAGCGGAGCTGCACGACGCGTCGGTCAGCTGCTGCCTGTCGCCTCCCCGTATGCTGCGACCTCTTTCGGCCGTTCCGCGAATGCTCGCGGATCCACCCAGAAACGCTAATAGGCTGCACGCTTCGGAGTAGCGACACCACGACACTGGGGCCGTCTTTGTGCTTAAAATCACCGTTGCCCTCTGTCTGAAGCTGTATCCAAAATCTAGGGAAACGCTTTTCCGTCCTCCGGAAAAAGTTAGAAGAGTCCGAGCAAAGAATACCGCTCGAGCTTCCGAGCGCCGTATACCTGAGCTCGGGAAGGGGCATTTCGAATCGTGTGTATACGATCGCCAATTTCGCCCGCCCTGCAGTAAGCGCCACAATGGCGGCGTCCCCGGGAGAATCGGGGTGGAGCTACAGCCAAAGCTATACAGGTGAGAGAGCGTTATGCCAACCTGTTCAAGAGGAGAGAAAGGAGGAACGGGTGAGAAGGGCTGGGATTTCTCCGTTCCTCCTTTCCCTCCTCTTGAACAGGTCGGCGATACACCCTCTCTCCTATAGACTTTGGCTGTACTGCACGGATTAGCGTCTCCGACTGGCATGTTTATATACTGCATCCCAAAAAGAGTGGTTCCTCGAATTCCGCCTGATGACGTCATAAATCGCTGTCGCCGGCCGCGATCCTGGCGGTGTCACAACAGCGGTGGTGAATCTGGCAGACGCCTGTTCTACTGCAGGTTCGCTCTCCATCTTTACAGTCCACGGAAGCTTTGGTAGCCAGGAGTCGAGACGCCGCGACGACAGCGACACTCGCGTTCGCTTCTTTATTTTTTGCCGGGACTTCTACCACCAACCGCCAGGATCGCGACATATCTGACGACAAGACAGGCCGGCTTTTATGACGTCATTTGCTCCCACTCGGGGACCGCTTTCGATGCATAGACGGGACGGTTAACACACCGGTCAAAGAAGCGTTCCGGGGGCTTTTCTTTACGATGACCCCGAGAACCAGGAGACGCTTTTGCGGACGACGCTCCGGTGCTCTGGGAGCGAGTGCCATTGTGAGCGAGCCCTCCATCTGCCCGTTCCGGAAGAAGAGCCGCTTGAAGGCGAGACGTCCGGGAAGAAAGAGAAGGAAGGCCGCTTTTCCAACACGCGCTCTTGGGCTTCCTGTTGGCCGTCAACAACGGCCGGGGTCCCTTCCGTGATCTCTGTGCTTTGAAGAAAACCAAAACTCGAAACAAGCGTCTCTCACGGTCATGTATATGTCACCACCGCACCGCAGTGCAGTCACGGTCGACGACACCATACCCCCCGCCGAGTGTTTGTGCGGAACGAACCGGCCAATGTCTACGTATCGTTCGAACCTCTATAGAGAGTTGTTTGAGATGCTCCTCGTTTATCCTATGGTCACAGACTTTGTTTTTATCTGAGCCTTTAGCAGTACCTGCCTGATCGCAAATTGAGGATGAAACAAGGCCTGGTTTCGGGTCAGTTGCTTCATGATGCTGCACGAGGCTCGGGAAACTTTAAAGCGCAAACAGGATTGGACGCGAAGAAGGGGTTACGGACAAGAGGATGCAACTTGGACACTGTAAATACACGCGCGTACATACAAACCGATGCTGTCAACTGTGTCCATCAAACGTTAACGACCAGGTGTGAAGACAGGCGGATGGGACGAACGTTTTGGTCAACTTCGGTGTGACAGAAATACGAAGAAACGAGAAACGAAACTCGGCCGACGACGTCTCTCCCACGAAAAACCCTCGCGGTGTCGAAGGTGACGCTTCTTTCTTTGTTACACCGGTTACCACGTTCTGTCTTTCGCGCCTTCACAGACACAGAGTTGTATCGGCCACTGGTTCCTTGCCGTCCTTAACGTTCCACAAAAACGACGCTGCAATTTTCAAACGGTTTCCAAACTACCAACTACGCGTCGGGCCCGCAACACAATGCACTGCAGCGAAGTGCATGTGGGTGACCTGACTCTCGACGACGGTCAAGAGAAAATATCATTGTCAACGCAAAGGTCGACCATCTGCTGCTGTCTGTGCCTCCGGCGTGACACCCATGCAGAAAATGCATCTGTCCTCCCCAGTTCGTTCCTCTTCCAAGCGCCGTCCGTTGCCGCCGTAGAACAAAGCGCCTTCCCCCTCGGTCTTTGCAGTCTCGGCGAGTGCCTGTCTCGAGCGGTCGCCCCTGTGTCAGCGATCAGTGTTGCGTAACGTCACAGGTGACGTGGCTCCGCTGCCAGAGCAGCTGCCATGCGGCAAAGGAGCGTGCAGAGTCCCACGGGTTTCCCAGCTGACGCGGAACTTCCGCTGGAAATTCTCTCTCGCACTTGAGCATTCGAGCAAAGCAAAAAACTCTCGGTGAATGCACGTCTCCAAGTTTCAAACAAAAGAGACTTCGTAGAGCTCACTTTTGCAATTTATTTTCTGGATTGCCTGCGTCACTTTTCTCTTTTCTCCTAAAAATTGTTCGGTTTCTGTTCAAACAATAAACCATATCTAGCGTTGGCAGATAATCGGATCCTTCCTCTGGACTTTGACTGCTTGTTTCGAGAGAAAAATCTTGATAATCCGTACACTATCATCATAATGCTATCACCGGGAATTCTGGTGATAACATTATGAACCCTGATTATCATAAACTATCATCGGAAAATCTGGTCACAAGGGCTTTCGTTATGAATAACCTTTGATTAGACGCGGCCTTGGTTATATGTGGATTTTGGTTATATATTAGTTTGGCAACATCTCGGCTTTGGTCACATAGAGACTTCGGTCACTTTGGTCATATAAACACTTCCGTAATATATGAACACCGGTCACATAAGACCTGGATTAGAAATGAACTTTTGTTCATAAGTGAACTCTGCTGATATATTGACGTTGGTCAGATACGGACGCTGGACATAAGAACTGGGATGCACTTACCACCAATATACTTCTTTTGCTATTTTTTTTTTTTTTTTTGCGAGCGCACAAGTTGCGTTGACGTCCTCGAGGAATTCTTTCACCGACGTCTTATCTAAATTTGCCCTACCCGGGACGGCTTTCGCTTGTAGAATGTCGCAACGCCCGACCTTCATGTCGTGACAGGTGTCGATTGAATTAGCGCAGCGGCGAACATTCGAGAGCTTTCTTGCGCGGTGTCACCTATCGCCTTGGCACTCGTCCAAACGGGCAAATAGCACCTCATCGATCATCGACCTACCTTCACTATTGTCAAATGGCCTATACAATTCCCTCTACGCCTGCGACAACCACCAAAGCTGTTGCAGAAACACGCCTGGACTTGTGCTTGTAGATAATGAACCTCGGAGTTCATGAACAGTGCCACGTTTATAGTGTTCAAAACTTCTAACTTTTACGCCTTTCATCTTCCCCTTTCTCTCACCTTTAAACCTCCCCCTTAATCTCCACCTGCCCTTCTCCCTACACAGAGTAGCCGACCGGGATCATTACCCATGTTAAACCATATGACCAAACATCTTTGCTTATTCGTTCGCCCTTGTGTCGTCCCCGACTGGTGCCACTGAACCCAGATCGACGCTCGACATAAACTTGGTTTTGTTTGTGGCCACAACTATATTTCTTCAAGTTCGGAGCAATTCTCTTTAACTTCACTTGGTAGCAGTTCTTCCAAACGTGCCTCCATAAACAGACAAACAAGATATGTAAACCTGTTCTGAAGATCTTCCGACGATGGTTCGATGGACAACCTGCCATGGTTCACGGATTTAATTGTCGAGTCCTGCCGTATGGTCGTGACTGAATAGTCATGAGAATCTCGGAGATTTCGCCCACAGATTTGGCGCGTGTGCGTGCATTTCCTCTAAAGAGAAAGTGCATGGAAAGCGAGTGCCCGCTTTATGGCTGTGTCTCCCGTGGCCTGTGTCGCCGCGCACGCGGTCGCGTCCCTCAGCGCGCATTGTCGTTCTCCGGGCAAGATGCCATCGCGACGCTACACGCACATTCCCTAACTTTTTTTTTCTTCTGATATTTACTTTTATTTTTTTTTTGCACGGAGCCCTTCCAAGCGTGGCTAGCGAGCCCACAAACCTCGCGGGGGGTCGAAGACCGCGGAACGACGAAAAATCTCTGAAGCAAAGCGACGTCCTCAGACGCACCCCGCGTTCTCTCGAGAATGCCGGTTGAGCCCGCATCAACAGCGACCGCGAGGCCGTGAATCACAGTCCGCTTCGCCTTCGTCATGAAGTGGTGACAGTCGTGAGCGGCGGTGGGCCAGCACGGTAAACTGAGTTTACTACTGTCCAGGCGCAATGTTCGGGCGACAAACGTTTTGTGTCTGCGTGTGAATTTTCATCGAAGCGCTAACACGTTTCTGGAAGAAAACTTTTCCGTGGGATTTCTGCGAAACTAACAAAAACTAAGATTCCCCCGAGTCTCCCCAGCGCAGAACCAGGGGATCCATGGGTTTGATCCCTTCCCCTGGCAGTTTCGATCTGGATGCATATATGAGCATCATATACCGCTGCGTGCGGTCGTGTATCGGTATACTCCCGGATGTACTACGTTGAAGACGCCGTGCTAGGAGTGGTATACTGCCATGGCTAAATTTCCATCTACAGCAAAGACACACCATACGCCAATTGGGGCTAACTAACTTCCCGCTGTCTAAAATTAAAAAAAAACTATCAAGTTTTTAGAATCAGCCTATAGTTAGTGGAATCTAGTTAATTTGAACCCAAGGAGTGACCAAAACTTTGTTTTCATAATACAAAGTTTGAATTGCCGGAGTATTTCCTTTCTGAAAACACATAGGACGGGATCCGCATGTTAGTTCGAATTATCCGCGAGTTCGAATTAAGAGAGTTCGAATTAGCGAGATTCCTCTGTATCACTAAAGACGTTGCAACATTGGGAATAAACTATACAAAAGACAGCCTGCGCACGCTGCGTGAGGCGTTTTTTTTCCTTCCTTGAAAGATGGTCCTAGTCACGTTGGTCAAACAAAAACTGTCGGCAGACATGTTTGAAGCATGCATGTACATGAAGCGAATATGCTTCGAAAATGCATGAGGCGTGTACGCAGGTCATTTTGTCGCCATGTCTCCGGCGAACTCCATGTCTTTTGTATGACGTAGGATCGGCGCGACCGCGGTTTTTTCACGGTCGTTCAAACAAAACAAAGTTCGAAATCATCCAAGTGGTGAGAGCGGTCACGCGTGGACGTCCCGAGATCTTCGGCCTGCAGCCCCGCACACGAAAGGGGACTATAACAACATATCGAGGCTACAGCGATTATGTAACCTTTCTTCGAGCCACAGTGTGGCCTTTTCAATCGTTCCTGTACCGTCTTCGGAAGGTTCTTCCACAAACTCTATAATCATTACGTACCCGTCACACACTGAGAAGCGTGCGAGACATCTTAGCGCAACTATCGACTAAGGCCACAGCCTATACGCCAGGTCCGTCGTGCGCCGCTCGCCCAGCAAAGAGCAAGGATGCGCTGCGAACCAGCTTCTCACAACGGGCATTCCTTGATGCGGGTGAAGGAAGTGCGGCTATTGGCCGGAGGAGCGCGGCGAGCGGAACAGGGCCCCTAAGGGTCAGCGGTCGCTTGAGACTGCTTCTCCAACCCCCCCCCCTCCTCTTCTCTTTGTCTGTTTGTTTGTTTCCATCTACGGAAACGAGGAAAGTCTTTCTGAACTTACCCCCGTCAGGAGCGATGCCTGTCGCCACTGTAGCATAACGAAAGGCTTCTATTTTGAGGAGCGAGTGGATACCCTATGGCCGGGGAGCGCTCCTTCCGAATGATACACCACGAGAGAGAGATAGACAGAGAAAAGATGGGAGGGAAAGAGTACAACGGTAACAACAGCTCGTTTCCTTACGGAATCTGATGGCTGTATAATCCACGCTGGCATCGCCTCGAAGTCTTCAAAGGGGTCATAAAAAGAGCTCATAGTTTCATTCCGAGAGTGCAAGTTGCAGAGAAATTGAACGAGCGAGTAAATATTAGTTCGCGAATAAATGGTGGGATTCCGGCTGTACATGAATGAAACATCCCTACCTGAATGACATTCTTGGACAAGACTCAATATATTCCCACAGTGACGGACATGCTTAGATATTTATTAATCAGCGACAACGTGTACGTGTCACTAAATCGCTTGGCGGCGTTGTGATTCTTGATCTTGGTCTCGCCTTATCGAATATTGGGATTAGTAAACCGACTAAAACGTCAATGTGTAAGGCTTGTTTTCACTTAATAAACGGCTGTCAGTGGTTGAATAAATAAAGCACATATTAAGGTCAACTTTGTTTTGTGCATTTTGTACCAGAAATTCGTGGTGGCCGACCGATCGCAAAAACAGAGAACGCCACCGACGTTGGCCTCACCTTACGTAACTGTAATCCAGGAAACTTGTAACCCGAAACAGACGGACAGGAAAAGGGGACACGGACAAGCCAAACTTTCATCTAATTTAATCGTACCCAGATGCCAGCGTAATACAATCTGTGACGGAGCACGGATCCGCAGCATGCTGCGAAGGCAAGGAAAAGAAAACCCTAAAAAACTGTAGCTGTAGCTGTTTCGAAGGTGACCAACGTCGCTGGAAGCTTAAGAACAATAGGGTATGGCGTTACTCGACGGTCAACGGGTCTTTATTGTTCTTATATTGTAACGGTACAATCTCAAAGGCCATCGAGCGTAAATGAGAGGATTAGTCTAGAAAGGCTGTCGCGGTCTTAAAGGGATGCTGAACCAAACATTTCAGTGTCTATAATAGGTGGCGCACTATCTTTCCATGAGTGAGCAGCCGCCGGTGTGCGCGAGCACACGTGACGAAATTGACGTCATCATATCCCCCATTCAAGCCTATTAAGCGTGAATATGATGACGTCAATTTCGTTCCGTGTGCTCGCGCAGACCGGCGGCTGCTGACTCATGGAAAGTTAGTGCGCCACTTATTAAAGACACTGAAATGTTTGGTTCAGCATCCCTTTAACGTGACGGCTGGAGGTTATCTCCCCGGGAGTTCGCCCAGACACCGTTTCCGAACGCCGTTCGCAACATATGGATCGAAACTGGTTCGAGTCACTTTGAAAGACGCGGACCGATGGACATGCCAAGATGGCGGAACACCGGAGACGTCACCGACGTGCAAACAGAGACGGGATCAAGCCCAGCGCGGTGTCGCTGACACCGGGTGAACTCTGCGCGGGCGCTTTTCAGAAAGTGTTGTTGAACTCGGTTACAGCCATTGTGGCCGAGTCGCGCCAGTGCCGAGACACTCGCACCTTTTTTAAGTTTTTCTTCCTTTTTTTCGTCGGGTAATCGAAGTCACGGTTGGTGCAGCAAAAGGAACAAAAGAAGAAAAAAAATGAAGACGCGCTTTGTTGGGGTATTTACCTCTGTCGTCGAGGGACGCGTCCGAGCTTGTTTGTTTGGTTACGCCGGGTTGTTTCTCTGCTCTTTTTTTTTTATATTATTCTCGGAGACGACGTCCAAAACCGACATGAGAAGCAAGAAAAAAAAGTGTGCATTCCTGCGTGCATCTTATCTTAGACGGACGAGTGTTTCCGTCGCTGAAAATTTCGAAGCTACGTGCACGCGATTGTCATCTGTATTATTGGCTTCGAGGGTCAAGACCAATGCGCGTGCTTTTGTATTATCAGCCGTTTCCTGTGTACCAGTAGGGTGATTTGTCGTGCCTGTGACCAGGCGATGATCAGACACCATGCACACTTGGTATTCGAAACTTTCAGCGATGGCGGTACCGCAGTGTCAGAATCGCACTGCCTAGTTTGTGGATGGTCGACCTCGCAACAAAAAACGCTTCTTTTCAACTTCTTCACATATGAATATAAGGTAAGGCTCTAATATCGCCCGTATTTTCGTAGTTCACGACATTATAATTAGTTACGGACGACAGGCCGAACCTGGTACTGCTGTTTTACGTCGATCATTCATGTAACAACCGCTTTGATAAGCACCAGTGCGTCCGGTATGAGTAGTGAAAGTTGCGAATACAATGCAGGGAAAACTAGGAGGAGCACGAGATGCTGTTTCTGCCGTATGAGCTATCGCGCAATATAAGCGTCTTCCAGATACCTCGAGCTCGCTTGCGCATGTTCCGCTCATCACTAAGCTGAAAAAAAAAAACGAATAAAATGGTTTTTTTTTGCACTTTTGGGTAACTTTCTATTTACCACTACTGCTGAAAGGGAAACCAGATGGCGTAGATGGTCCCTATGGACTGCCTTATAAGACAATATGCAGCCCTGCATGGCATATGGGTGCTACATACAACAGATGGTAGGACTTCCCACCATCTGTACTAGGCATGCCCTATTGTACATTCATAGGATTTCCTTTATTCACGAGGCCTCACGCTTTCCTGAATACCAGCATCTGAAATCGTCAGCATACGTGGCTCGCCTTGACGTCGAGTCCTCTGCCATTGTGTACCGATGGCAGGGGACGCGACGTCAAGGCAAGCCATGCCCTGTTGTTCTTAACTCGCCAAGACGAGCCACGCCTTTTTGTTCAAAAATTCAGTAGTTGCACACGCCCGCACTCCGGCACGATGTTTATCCAGATCATGTGCAACTACTGAATGATGCGCACGTTAAAGACCCCACGATAGAGGTGGTACTGCACTAGCCGAATTTCTCATCGACATCAGAGACACCAGACGCCCACTAGGGGCTGGATAACTTCCCGCCATCTAAATAAACACACGACGCAATTAAAACAGCGCTCTTTCTTCACCTGCCGCTGCCCTTGCTTATGTCCTCGTCCGCGCACTCTTCTCTTCCCCTTCTCGTCGGGGATGCTCTCGATGGCCGGATTTGGTCGTGACTCATCTCGTCCTCAAGACGAAGAAGCGGTTGTAGTAGTAATTTATTCGACCCAGAACCTCGCAGCGAAAGGCTCTTGCGACACGTCATCTGGACGTTTGCTTCTTCTTTTTTTTTCTTTTTTCAGAGAGGAAACAACGCGGAATATCGCTATACTATAGCCAGGCGTCCAGTCGTAATTATAGGGCAGTTTTATACTTAGCAAACGAGATATCACGATCTCCGAGAGTCACGAAGCACGTAGAGGCGTTTGCGGTCAGGCGAAGGGAGAACACAAACACCTCCGCAATTTCGTTGTTTGTTTGTATATAGTTTCTCAAGCGTACGCTTTGCAATCAATAGTGTCTCTTAGAAGAGGCGTTTCTTTTTAAGTACTTGGGATCGCCTCCGACATCGTTACCCTGCAATTAAACAACGCAGCATCATCACGCGAGAGTGTGTATACAGTGGGACTATACTCTTTTCACACCCAGTCCGACCGCCATCGACGATAGGTGATGTTAGGCTAGGTGGCGCAAGCTGCCACCCGTTACAAAGGGTATAGCCATTACCGTCCATCCAACCATCCATCCGG
>JAZHYW010039253.1:0-12711 GCA_037355805.1 Ixodes ricinus | reverse complement strand
AAATACCGTCAAGAGTCAGCTGTAAGCGACGTTGCATTTTAGCATGCATGGCTGTTGGTGACGTGGCCCAAAGGGCCACATCATCCGCGTATATTTGAATTCTTGGAGATCGGTCATCAGGGGCGAGAGTTCGGGGAAGAGCCGCCATTGCAACGTTGAAGAGAAGCGGGCTTAGTACGCTTCCTTGAGGAACTCCTTCAGTGATGTGTCTGATCGTGCTGCGATCGTTTCCGATGCGAACTCTCATAGTCCGGCCAGTGAGGAAGGCCTTGATAAATGCCAAAGTACGTCCCGTGACACCAAGGACTTGAAGCTGGTTGATGACAGTAGCGTGAGGAATCGCATCAAATGCTTTGGTAATATCAAGGAAAATTACGGCGTAACCGTGATTAGCTTGTTTGGCTTCCTCCAACGCTGAGACTAGATCCCCAATAGCATCTGCCGTGCAACGTCGACGGCGGAAACCAGAGAGTTGTTCAGGGATCGCGCCAACTGTTTCTAGTGCCCAGTCTAGTCTTCTAAGTATCATGCGTTCGAGAACTTTTCCAAGGCAGGAGGTGAGTGAAATCGGTCGGTATGATGACAAATCTTCTACCGGTTTGCCTGGTTTGTGGATTGGTATAACTTCGGAGTTGAGCCAAGCATCCGGCAGTGCCGCCGTGCTCCAGACTGAGTTTAGCTCCTCCAATAGTTTAGGCAGCATGATGGGGTCTATGTTGTTTAAAGCCTGATACGTTATCCCGTCCGGCCCTGGAGTGCTTCTACGACGGGTGGATCTTCTAAGTGCGTGCTGAAGTTCTTTAAGCGTGAAGTCGGAGTCTATGTTGGGCAGTTGATAAAGGGGGATCACTGATGAGCTAATTTGAAGGTCTGAAGGGGGAGTGATTGGACGGGAGAATTGATCGGCCAAAAGCTCGGCAGTTCGTGCTAATGTAATATTTTGCGATATAGCAAACGCCGAGATCTGAAGTCGAGGAACTACCTCTGATGCGAGAGCACGTGCCATCCTCCAAGCCTGTCTTGCGCCACCGGGAGCACCAAGAGATGCACATTTTTGTCGCCACTGTTTTCGCTGAAGTCGGTTTGTATGGCGGCGGAACGCTGCGTCGATTCTCCTATAGCGCTGAATATCCTCCATTCTTCTTGTACGTAGAGAGCGATTTTGAGCTTGCCGTCGGCGGGCCCTCAGCTTGAGGTAGCGGAGGTCAGGATTCGGGCGGAGGACCGGGACCTGGACCAGCCTCGTGGCGTCGTTTAGGGCTTGTGAAATAGCCGTTGTGATATCGGCGTTTCCTTCTGAGAGAAGGTCTTGGAGGTGCAAGCGATATTGGTCCCAATCGACGACTCTGCAGGTCCTATGTGTAGCGCTTGTAAAGCTTGGGGAGGAGATAATGATCGGAATATGATCACTACCCCAGCTGTCATGTTGAGGTTGCCATCGTGCGCTGAGTTGTGGTGTAGCGAAGCTGAGGTCCAGGACACTGTTGGAGACCCCCGGTCTGACAAATGTTGCGGTTCCATCATTCAGTGGAACAAGCCCTAGCGTGTCCATTGTGGCCTCAAGAGCAGATCCGCGCGTCGTTGTTTGCTTATCTCCCCAGGTGTGATTATGGGCGTTAAAGTCTCCCAGAAATAGTACGTTTGCCGAGCAGCGCGGCATGATCTTCGTTATAATCGTAGGGTCCCACTTGGTTCCCGGGCGGACGTAGGCAGAAACTATAGTGGTGTCGCAGTCCCCTTTACGTATGGTTACAGCGGTGAACTCAGCAGCATCGTCACAAAAGTCTGTCAAATCAATTTGATGCTGATCCAGTTCTCTTCGGACAAGTATCATGGCTTTCGGCACTTCGTTCTTTGTGCTTTCAGTAACTGGCAGTAGGCCCTGATAAATGACGTATGGAGAAAGTCTGAATTTGCCGTATTTTATACGAGTTTCTTGAAGGGCTAGGACGTCGTATCGGTTGGTCTTTAGATGTAGGCGTAGATCTGAGAGGCGTTGTTGTATGCCGTTAGTATTCCATTGAAGCACTGTTGGACATGCAATATTTCGGGTGCGTCTCTTTGGGTGGATGTTGGGATGTAGCATTATGCTATATTCAGCAGTGGGAGCGCTGCCTGAATGAAACCGCATAGGATGTGTGCCCACGAGGCATCAATGCCATCAAGATAAGCGCACGCCATTTCTGCTGCTATTCTGAATAATTTTATCCAGTTCGCTGTAGGTTTCTCCGGAGCTTCTCGGGGTAATCTTTTTGAAGAGTCAGCCGTTGATGTTTGTTCAATATTGTTGACTCCCATTGAGTGTTCAGATTCTTTGATAGATGCTCCGTTGCATGTCGACTTTTCAGTGCCCGTCGGAATGGTGACACCGGGTTTTGGCTTATTAGACGTTGTTGCAGAGTTGTTGTTATTGGGTGGTCTTTCGATAGTTTTTTGAGGATGGGTCTTGAGTGCTGCGGCATAGCTTAACCCCTTATCGTCAAGGGATGGGGATTGCCTGCCCTGCGCTGGGGCTTCTCCACTTTTTTGGGGGTGCTGTTGGCCACCACATTGTGAATGGGTTCTGGTATGGCTCCCGAAGCCTGCTTTACGATAATTCTGGCAGAGCGGTAGTCAACGGCGTTTCTCTTCGCGTACGTGACGACATTTTGCTCTTCTCTCCATTTTGAACAGGCTGGAGATGTAGCTTCATGTGCTTCTCCACAGTTGACGCACTTGACCACTGTGGATTTACACTTGGTGTTGCTCGTGGTGTTAGTTATAGGATGCGGCTCTGCACAACGAGAGCATGCGGAAGAACGTGTGCATGAGACTGCAAAGTGTCCAAAACCACCACAGTTTCGACACTGGATTGGACGGGGATTGAATTCCGTCACTTGGTGTCGTACTCGTCCTAGCAGCACGAAACTTGGCAAAGGTGAACTGTTGAATGTCAGCTTTACGACACCTGTCACCCCAAGACGACGTACTCTGGCTATGCGGCCATCCGATCGCAGGTTTTCTAGAATTTCGGGATCTGACAGTTCTGCATCGACATTTTTTATGACACCAATCGACGTGGGGCCCTCGAGGGATTGGTAGGCCCTGACAGAGACACCACAAAGTTCAGGACATCTCAGCAGCGTCCTTGTTGTTTGTCCGTTGCGCACATCAACGGCGACGACGTTGAGGCGCTCGTTGGGGCGGATCTGAAGGATGCACTCTGGACAGAGCTTCTCTAGGGCGTTGGAAAGCCTTAAGCTGCTTAAAGTCGCTAGCTTTTGGTCAGGCTTCGTAGCAGCAAAGATTACTGTGAGTCCTTCACAGACGTTCGGCTGTTTGCGAACTGTTCCCGAACTCGAAGCAGAGTCGGACAGCGTTTTGTGTGAGCGCTTACGTGATCGTGCCTTGTTCCACTCTTCGTTGTTGGTGTTGCTTTCATCCATGATTTCGGCCCCGATCTCGGACGAGTTCGCTACTGACTCAGACGTCCAGAATTTTGACGCGGTGTCATGAGCATCGTTTGTTGAGTCGTTTGGCATGCAGTGTTGTCCAGGGGTGATGTGGTCTGTCGATACAGGGTTTGTGACGTTGGTGGCGGCGCTTTCAATGCCCTGCTGTGGAAGTTCGAACGTGGAGCCGGGCATCATGATTGGGGTCTGGAAAAGACCACCCTTACGAGTGGCTTCTCACTGGCGACTCCTCGGACGTCGCCGGTAGTTCTGAAGCTTCTTATCGTCGGTCTTTGAAGGTCACAGCTGGTTATAGGCTACCGAAAAGGCTGTCGAATTGACGGAACGAAAATTTTACGTCCTCAATCTCAGGCACTTCTTCTTCCTCCCTCACTCTCTCCTGTAGCGGAGCTGGTCCTAAGAGATCGCAAGAGGCTTAAAAGCCGGTCTCGTCTCTCTCGGTCTTACTCGGTCTTAAGAGTGTGAACGGGTCTTCAACTGCATATTTGGAACCGTGTATTTAAAAACAATTCAGTGCCAACTGTCGAGAGAAAGAAAACGCAACACACGCAACGTTTCACTTGTCGAGGTTGTTGTGTAAAAGAAACGGAATATCGTCACCTCGGACGGATTCAGACTGGTTCGCCTCTCTTAAATTAATACCCGCTAATGAGAAGTATTTTTTTCCGTTGGTACACTCGATGCTGCAGGATGGCATGCACGAACTGCGCTACAACAATGAGGTCCAGTCTCCAGAAACTCGTGCTGGCGCAAGTTCACCGCTCCAGAGGATTGAATTCAGTCTTCTCAATAGATGACTTACGCTCAGTAGAAGCCACTTGCAGTAGAAGCCACTTGCAGGCTTCTTCTACCTTCTTGTGGCTTGTACGTTTTGGGTTCACTTTTCCCAAAGAAGTTTGCCGCTCTTTCCCTGCCAAACAATAACACGCGATTTCCGGGACTGCTGATAGTTCTGCGTTCTTTACTTTTTCCAGGTACAGTATTTCTGGCAAGCTATAGAACGTTCTAGAACGATCTCCGTGGTGAGAATCAAATCTTTATTGACGTAAAGAAGAATTTCTCCCCGATCGCCCCTTCTATTTAAGATAGTAGTTTTCCCACGCAATGCATTCGATGATGCACTTCATAGTATCACTCGCTTATTCACTCTACACTGTATACGGTCGCACACGTTTATGGGCCGCCTCGACAAAAATGAATCCGGACCCGCGGGTGTCCGCATCCCCAGCCCCCGTGGTATCCGCATCTGATCCGCAAGCCGCTAAATCAGATTCATTTTTCTCCGAATCCCCCAGTTTACTGCGGATATCCGCGGATATGAAGGGCTGTAACTGTATAGTCACAGCGATTACAGCCACCAGGACAAATCCTGCTCGTGGCGTTAGTGGTGGAAAGCCTGTGTAGACGCAACCGAAACGTATCGTCGTGCTATCAGAACTATACAGGAAGACACGTCATACGTGAAGAAAAGTACGGGGAGGGTTTCGATCTCACAATTGGAAATCCAGGGGAAACACTACTCCAACAAAGTAAACATGTCGTACTGCCCCACGATACAAAGGAAACACCGATCGTCGACATTCTTTTAATGATCTCAGCCAATGAGGAGGGCGAAAAGTACTGCAGGAGCAATTTCAGGCGCAGGCTTGGTGCGGAAAGGAATAGACGTATATGGCATTCAACCCTTACACTGCATGACCAATGGAAAAATATACTGCTCGCGATTATAAACCCCACCACGAATAATAACGACTGTCTTTCAGGGTTTATGGTGGGATTGCCGAAAAATTGAAAAGTTTAACCAGACAGTATGGCAGTATTGTATACTCTTTTCTATATATTTTTGTGCCAATGGAGATGCTTTTCTTTTGGCACGTAGCAAACACATTAAAACAGGAACAGCAGCTCTTTCTAATTCGTGATATATTTGCGGGACAGCCCATTGGCAGCGATATATGTATATATATATATATATATATATATATATATATATATATATATATATATATATATATATATATATATATATATATATATGGGTGGTTTCATCTCAAATCGTGCAGGCAAAAAGGGTCGAATTTTTAATTTCGCTGAAAAAAATATATGTTATGGCGTCGTCTCTAAAAACGCAGTAGCCACAAACGGCAAGTCCGTCGGATTTTTTGTTCTCGACTTACGAATTTTAAAAGAGGCCGCGGCGGAAAGCAGTGTTTTTCACATCCGTCGTGGGTCGGATGTTTCGCTCGATCTCCCGTCGTGGATTTTCAGTCCACATTATATTAACTTTTTTCAAGCACTCTGTGGGCACAGGTAAAAGGCTCTAATACCATGAAATAATTTTAGGCGTTTTGCTTTTTTTCTGTAAAAATGTCAAAAACGCCCCCTCGGTCAATTGTTGACGAACTTTGACAATTAAATACTGGCGATCTACTTGGGTTACATCAATATTTTTTATGTCTATGGAGAGCCCAAAACACGCTCTTTATAGATATTATAAAATGATTTAGCTGTATTAAATAGCCTTTGCGGGACGTTTACGTTAATGTTATGCGAAAACCAAAAAGTACCAATTTTAAGATCGATTTTCTCAAAAACCCATTTTTTATTTTTTTTATTTTTTGTTAAAATGTAGATATGATAGTTGTCTACTCGAAAAGCAAGTCGAGAAAGTGTATATTTTGTTTGTATGTTTTATATTTAAGCATCAATATCGTACAAAAACGTGTTTTTACGGCTTGAAACGGACTTGCGAATTGCGCGTCTTCACAAACTTGGAAATATTTTTGACTTTTTTCAACGCACCCACATAAAAATGAAATACAGTAGTTCCACCCTGTTATATTTATTGATCATTTAAATTTTATTACAGGCGGCAAGCTACATTGGAGCAGTTCAAAAGAGAAAGCAACACTTCTTAACAGACCAGCAGGCGTCGTAAATTTTTAATGTATAGAAATCGGCAGACGTCCTATTGATTCGGGGCCTTCATTGGCCTATATGAACGTCCCGCCCTTTCGGAACCAGCAGATGACCACGACCTTTCGCGCTCGTTGTGTTAGATAGGACGGCCCGTGACAGTAAAGCGAGCAGCGCACCCTGTGTCACGAGGAGTGAAATGGTACGAATGTGTCGTTGACGCGGCGAACAGTGACGGCCACCCAGGAGTAGTCAGTCAGTCAGAGTATTGCAGAAGGGAAAGCAAAGTAACTGTTGCCCGGGAGGATGAGAACACCATGGCCTTACAATATCGACGGTCAACAACAGTTCTGCCTGCCAAAACAACGCCGCGTGCGAGCTAAAACCGGCGGCGCGGGACGAAAATCGCGCACGCACACGAAGATGGGCCGGTTTCGTTAGGGATGTGGGAAAATTTTGAAACCAGCCATCCGTGCACGCGTGAAACGATACCGCGTATTTGCCCAAGCTTCGAACGCCCTATCCTAGAAATGGCCGTGCTCTGCAAAGTGGTTGTCCTGTGCTTGTCCTCCGTGTTTTATTCTTTCAATTTTATGTACTCTATCTCCCTCCGCGGAAATCCGATAGCACCGAAGGGTTATCTCTTTTGGAAACAGCAAAGCCCGGAGACTAGCATCAAAAACGAGCGTGTTGGTAAATATACTTGTGTCTATTCTGCCCGGAGACTAGTTGGGTCGAAGTCAGCCTCCTTGGCAACTATAACCGTTTGTGAAGAGTGGTCTTCTCCCGAGATAAAAAGTTAGCGCCGGCTGACGTGTTTTTTTTTTTTTTTTTAAAGGGAAGGGGAAAGAAAATGTTTGAGTAACTGCATGCAGTAACTACCTCGAAAGCTCCTCTCCCGATATGAAGCTCGAGGCATGTTACGTCTCGGTTACCTTCTCGCGCACCGCTGCTCGAAACTATTCTTCACTTTGTTCCGCACAGCCACGACGGATGTGCGGAACAGAGTGAAGAATAGATTCGAGCATCATCTGGACGCCATCATCCTGCCAGGCTTCAGTGTCATGGGACTGGACTCGGCGTCGGTCAGTTAAGACTTTTTTTAAATTTTATTTCGTGTGTGTTTCTTCGCCCCGCTGAACTTTGTTTCTCGGGTGCGGTTCTGCTGAACTTTTTTTTATGTTTCGTTACTAACTGTTTGTTAGCATTGTTTACTTGTTGGGTTTATTTCTTCATGGCGTAGCGGCCTGACGGTGCTGTAGAGAGCGTGTTCGCACGCATTTGGTTGTGTCCCGTTTAGGGAATGCCCGGAGGAGTTGGTTTTTGTTCTTGCCGTGTGCGGCTGAGTTTTTCTGTCTTAATTAATTTTTTTTTCCTTTACGTGTCGTTGACTTCTTTGTCTGACCAGGCGTGGACCTATCGCCTTGCCACGGCTCGAACCTAAATCTTTTATTTTTTTACCGCAATTTTCGTTAAGATCGGAGTTGGGTAATTTTATTCTTATTTATTTATTTTTATTCCCTACCCTTCTCCGTGACAATCTCTCCGTGTGTTTCGGATCGTTTCTGTGTCATCACTTTTGTGTATTACGGAAGTGAAAGGATATTCCCTGGTGATCTGTGCGATGTGCGGTGAACAAACCCTAGCGTTTGGTTTCGGAAAGAATTGTATATAATAGATCAATGACGTGGTGACTTTTCATGTCTTAGTAATATGACAGCTAATAGCTAGTCATGCTAGTTTACAGTGAAAGTTTTATCAATCGAAAAAATACAACGTCTGTGCCTCTTCGATATTGAAGGTCTACTAGGCCTGCTGATTTGATTAGATATGTTTCTCGTGGTTTCCCGCTCTTTTCAAAACATAAATAACTATTCAATACCACAAAATGCGTTTATAATTGATTACAAAACGCAGACAAAAATTCAAGAAAACTTTTTTACAATTCATAGAAGCGCACGTTTTTTTTTTTTTTTGTCTGACTTAGGTCTTGCAAAACGAAGACGTCTTTTTCCGATATTGAGGCTTAAATATAGAACATACAAACAAAATATACACTTTCTCGACTTGCTTTTCGAGTAGACAACTATCATATCTACATTTTAACAAAAAATAAAAAAATAAAAAATGGGTTTTTTGAGAAAATCGATCTTAAAATTGGTACTTTTTGGTTTTCGCATAACATTAACGTAAACGTCCCGCAAAGGATATTTAATACAGCTAAATCATTTTATAATATCTATAAAGAGCGTGTTTTGGGCTCTCCATAGACATAAAAAATATTGATGTAACCCAAGTAGATCGCCAGTATTTAATTGTCAAAGTTCGTCAACAATTGACCGAGGGGGCGTTTTTGACATTTTTACAGAAAAAAAGCAAAACGCCTAAAATTATTTCATGGTATTAGAGCCTTTTACCTGTGCCCACAGAGTGCTTGAAAAAAGTTAATATAATGTGGACTGAAAATCCACGACGGGAGATCGAGCGAAACATCCGACCCACGACGGATGTGAAAAACACTGCTTTCCGCCGCGGCCTCTTTTAAAATTCGTAAGTCGAGAACAAAAAATCCGACGGACTTGCCGTTTGTGGCTACTGCGTTTTTAGAGACGACGCCATAACATATATTTTTTTCAGCGAAATTAAAAATTCGACCCTTTTTGCCTGCACGATTTGAGATATATATATATATATATATATATATATATATATATATATATATATATATATATATATAAGCGTGTATTCAAGGTCTTGTAGAAACAAAATACTGAGCTCTGTCCACGTGTATCTAAGCGACTGCTCAATTTTCCGTCATAAAAAAAAAAGTTCCGTTCTTTTTTTCGTCTTTTAGAGATGAAATAAGTCCTCTCTGGGAAGGGGGGGGGTATGCCTAGTGTAAGCCACAACTACAGCAGGAAATTCTTGTGCATGCTGTTTACGTAAACAGGCCAACAGATGTACTCAGAAATATGTTAAAGTATACGCAGAAAACATTAACATAGATAACACAGGAACCGACCCGCGCGCCCATCTCTTGGCGAAATAGCTGCATGTCCAGTCCTGTTAGTCATGTATGCATATGCGTTTTTTTTTTCTTTCTTCCTACTTTAAGACACTCTGCAATTCATATAGCATGTACTGCTAAACGTTATACATTTATATAAACTTGCAACAAAAAAAACATGGCATGAAATATACCAGGAACTTCGTCGGGTTTATGTTTATTGTAGTTGTGACATTGTTCATATTATCGACAAATATACAGGATTTTTTTTTTCTTGTTCTTTTTGAGGGACCAGAATACATAGCTTGCACTGACCTCACATGGTCAGACATAATAGGGGAAAGGGCGTGTGACAGCGTTTATCTACTGCTGCGTTAGAGGGATACTGAACCAAACAATTTAGTGTCCATAATAAGTGGCGCAAGTTCTTTCCACGAGCCAGCAGCCGCCGGTGTGCACGAGCGTCATGCAACGAAATTGACGTCATAGTCCCCCATCCCCAAAGATGACAGTGAAATGTATGGGCTTCGGGCCAAAGGAGAGTAAAGACAGGCTTTTCATCTCCAGAAGTGAGAACTACGTGCTTGCTAGACCAATTAATCGCTTATACAGCAGACCCCACTGTGGAGATGAAAAGCGTGTCTCTATTCTCCTTTTCCCTGGAGCCCACACATTCCACTGTCATCTTGGGCATGAATGGGGGACTATGACGTCAATTTCGTGGCGTGTGCTCGCGCACACCGGTGGCTGCTGGCTCGTGGAAAGATCGTGCGCCACAATTATTATTGGCGACGTGCCGAATGCTGACTATGACGTCAGCAAAGGATTTTTCATCGACGGATATAAGAGGAATGTAAGAACTTGAATTTAGACTGTGTGGCAGTGTTGCTATGAGAGCGCAATGATTTCAATCTTCCACCGTGCTAATTCCAAACACCATCGAACTTGTTGTTCGCAAGGTAATGACCTCACGAGAGGGAACCATAGGAGGGCGCCATCAGGGGTATTCACACGAGGGAGAAATCCCGGGGATTTCTCCGCGGCACGCGCATCCCGGGACGAAAACGTCAGGCTTTGAGATGTGCAAAAGCCTCGCGTTTTCGTCTTGTGATGCGCGCGAGCCGAGGAGAAATCCCCGGGATTTCTCCCTCGTGTGAATACCAGCACTGAAATGTTTGGTTCAGCAGACCCCTGACTGTGACAAGCACGGTGTATTCGCGACTCCAGCGAACTATTAGCCCCGAGAACATGGCGTGGCGCCACCTGACGGGCCTATCGTCGTGACGTAGGATGAGGGATCACGTGACCGTTTCCTGCACTCTGCGTCAAGAATGGAGTGTCTCGGTCTTCACTTTTTTAATACTACGGGTGTTTAAGGCTTCTTTTAACCCAATGTTTCGTTTCACTACTCGACCCAGTCGAGTTCCTAAATCGGCTACCGTACGAATGCTTCCGGGGAGCCGGTTAGCCGGTTGCAGGCGAGCAGGGAAACGGTCGCTGCACGGAAGCGCGGCGGCGTGGACTGGCGCGGCGGAGGGTACGGGTCAACTTGTCGTTTTCGGCGGCTGTCTCGCGTATCGCAATGAATGCTTACGAAGTGCGACCTACCGTTGAAGGTAGGCGAATTTTTTTTGTTAACTTCTATTCGACCGGGCACCCCGTTACAACTGTGTACCCCTTTTCAGTTGTGCTGTCTGTAAGCAGCATCAATGCGTTCGTGGACAAGGCCCACTAAATGTCCCGCCTGTTGCTTGAGGGCGAAAGTGTTCTTGAAGCGGGACACGTGTTCTGTAGAATCAAGAAGCTGGATAAGGATTGCTACACGTTCATTGGATTCGTACTCCAAACGTCGGCACTCACTTCGTACCCGCACGAGCTGGATGGAAGAAACGTCGGTGACACATCGAGCTCCTGCAAAGCATGGGTGAAGGAACATGCCGTGTATCATTACTTGGTTAGGTTGTATGTACCCACCGGCCAGCGTGCTGTGAAATCGATCGAGCTCGTGGCCAGAGCCGGGAGCGAAACAACTGGAGCACTCAGACAGTTGCGTCTGATTGCGTTTGACTGCGTTTGACTGCGTTTCGGCTGCGAGAAACCAGGACATTCCTGCTGCTTATATCGCGTGCAAACATGATTCCTTGAATTGGATTCCACGCTTCATACGAAGCACAGATGTGCCGGTGTCTCGCTTTCGGTTCTCAACACAACGCAGTTAAACGCACTCATGAACGCAAGTGTCTCAACCGGCCTTTAGAGATTGCGATTAGCGATGAACGGTGAAGTGAAGCGCCTTTTTCCAAATATAATCGGTCGTCTCCCGTTGTTATCGTAGCTCAGGAATAAAGAAAACAAATTCTCGTGGCTCAGTGGTAACATGCTCGCTTCCCAAGTCGCGAGTCGCAAAATCAATACAATGCAACTAATTTTTTTTTTTTTTTACGTTTTTGAAGCACAGGTTTTGTAACTTTTCTGCGATGTCGGAATTTTCGAGCGACGAATATTAAAGCTTGTTGATAACATTTAATTTCATAAACTAATATCAGACCATTCAAAGGCCAATGACATTTCGTGTACAGCATCGCTGTTTTTCTTTTTGTAAAGAAAGATTATGCAAATATTTTCTGTAGCTAGGTGTATTAGAGTTGTAGAATTGTTTTATTTGGGCTCCTACAAGATAAGCAGATAGGTTACAAAAATAAAAATATTACTTGCTAATACGAGTGCAGCTACTTGCATCAGCAATCTTTAAAGTAAAATAAATAAAGCCACGTAACATTCTCACATTTATGCAGCTGCTGGTTGCTTAAATACCACTAAGCTGTGAGTGATGTTTGCATTAAAATAGTCAGTGAAATTTTATGGCTTGTTACCCTCTGTAAATTACTGTTTCAAGTCTATTAGCACTCAGCTCTACTTGCATTGCGTGACGCCAACTTGTACATACATTTTTAACCCCATTGTTCAAATAATATTGAAGCTGTATGAGAAAGGTACTGCCACGCAGGGTGAGACTGTTCACATTTTATGAATCATATTGGAATGCTTCTCCTTGGGGTAGATGTGGTAGCTGATATTTGGGTCGGTCGCGTAACTGCGGCATTGCGGCCCCGAACAGTACTTTACCATTGCTCCCTGAGCTCGACAGCTGCCGAAGCCGATCCACGCCTGTACTGATCAAGCTTCAAACACAGAAAAAAATGCGAAAGTACCGATTGAAGGGCTTCCGAAGGCCCCGACCAAAGCAAGGCGGAATAGCTGGCCTTATCACGTGATCCTCCATCCTACGTCACGGTCGAGCGATCGCAGCGCTCCAATCGGTCCCGCTCGGGGCCA
>JAZHYW010039252.1:12500-16596 GCA_037355805.1 Ixodes ricinus | reverse complement strand
TCATCATCATCATCAAATTTGGCAATTTTCGCCACACATCTCTAATTATGCTACAAAATGTGGATCTGAATATTATTTAACAAAACGTTTAGGAAACATTTGCCGGCTATTTATTGTTTATGATCGCGGTGCTGGTGAGGTAGGCGCTTACCCAATAGGCGACGTGCATTCGGCTGACGTGCTGCAGTTCCGCGGATGCATAGCAGTGAAAAGGCAGAGAGCTTTCGAAGGAAAGAAGGCGCAAAAGAGTCTAGTTTTCTTTTAAAAGTTCTATAGCAAAGAATTTTTTTTGGCTCCCTATTTTTGTGTTTTTGTGTTTCTTTTCACACCTTTTACGACGTCCGGTGGATGAAATTCGATTTCAGAATCATTTCATGGTCCCTTTAAGTACATTATATAGGGTGGCTCAAGTCACCAGGCTCGATCTAAAATGGACCGTAAAAATCGACGCCTGCACGTAGCAATCTAAACTTTTCGTCAAAGGTGTAATTCACAGGTCGGTTTTTTCTTCTAAAATTACAAAGCGTAGTTCTCTTTCTGTAAAATATAAGGCCAAGAAACTCGCCTGGGTCAACGGCGGGCGGCGACGCAGACGACCAAGTGGAGGTGCAGGGTGTGTTTGCCGCTCCTATTGATAGATGGCGCAACCTCCTTGTTTTGGTCAGAGATCTGGTTTCGGTTTGCTTTTAAAGAAATATCGAAAGTGCCCGCGTCGACCGTGGTTTATTGACACGAACATAATATTTCTTGTAATCTACCTTTGGCTTGAAAATAAATGCAGACAATGATAGCAAAACTTCAAGTAACAAAAATAAAAGAAAACGCGGTTGCATAACGACAACGCTGACGGCGCTCTTGCAGCCGGCGGATTTCGTCTGCGTGTCGCTGCTTTCTTTCGCTGGTCGGTTGTATCCTCGGACGCTGCTTCCGAGACCTTTTTTGTCGCGGTTGGTTGGAAAACAGCCACAATGCGTCACTTTGGACGCTATTTAGACCGCACTTTTGAGACACGGGAGGCGGCCAAAGCAAGCTCCAGATAAAGAGCAATTAATGGCTCTGAAAAGAGCCTGTCAGCAGAAGCCCGCGGTTTTCGCGGTTGTCAAAGCCGCTGGTCACATGTACAAAATGGATAGATATGTGCTCTTGAGTTCTCATTGTCTTCAGTACACATGTGCACCTCGAACTTGGAGGCACTTGTGCAGTCTTCGCTCATTATCCCTGAAGGCTGCCTCCCGCATGTTGTCCGTGATCGCATCGAAGGCGGATAGAATGCGCTCTTTTAGTTCCGTCATCGTGCGCACGCGAACTGCGTAGACCTGGGCTTTCACCAAACCTCAAACAAAAAAATCACAAATCATCAGGTCAGGGGGTTGTGGGGGCCAGGGCATTGTCGGTGACCCTCGACCCATCCAGTTGCCAGGAAAAATTCTGTCAAGCCAGTCTCTCACTCTGGTGGCGTAATGCGGGGTTGCTTCGTCTTGCTGGAAGATGCACACCTCCTTTGCATGTGAGAAGCTTCCAGCTCCGGCAAGACGTCCTGTTCTAGCATGCGAAGGTAGGAGTCGCCGGTGACCGTGCCCTCAAAAGAATGGACCGACAACGCCTTCCCTCCAAAGTCCACACCATACTACGACCTTTGGTGACTGGACAGCCTCTTCAATGATCCAGCGGGGGTTTGTCTCGGACCAGCAGCGGGTGTTCTGCTTGTTCACGTGCCAATCCAGATGCAAAATAGCTTCGTCCGTGAAAAGCAGAAACGGAAGGTGGTTCCTGTTTGTGGAGATGCGTCCAAGTTCGTCCACGCAGAACTGCTTTAGCCGTTCATAGTCATCTGGCTGCAGCTCGAACAGAACCTGTGGCTTGAACGGATACATTTGTTGGCGGATCACCCTCCAGACGATACTTTTACTGATGCCAAGTTGTCTTGCGACTTGTCGCACGGACAGGCGTGGGTTCAATGCAAATGCCGCTAGCACGGCGTGACGCTGGTTCTGCTGTGGCGACCTCTCTTCGAGTACTCACAGCCTGGTCTGCACAGTGTTCTCTGTGTTGAATCGGTGTACCCAGCGCATGAAAGTCCGACGGGTGGGTGGACGCCTACGAAAAGTGGCTCGAAACTTCGATCTCACTTGCCTCATACTCCTGGTTTCTGTAAACCAAAGGACTACCCATGCCTTCTCTTGGACGGTCAGGTGACGCATTGTGGCTGTTTTCCCACCAACCGCGACAAAAAAGGTCTCGGAAACAGCGTCCGAGGATACAACTGACCAGAGAAGAAAGCAAGCTACACGCAGACGAAATCCGCCGGCTGCAAGAGCGCCATCAGCGTTGTCGTTATGCAACCGCGTTTTCTTTTATTTTTGTTACTTGAAGTTTTGCTATCATTGTCTGCATTTATTTTCAAGCCAAAGGTAGATTACAAGAAAGATTATGTTCGTGTCAATAAACCACGGTCGACGCGGGCACTTTCGATATTTCTTTAAAAGCAAACCGAAACCAGATCTCTGACCGAAACAAGGAGGTAGCGCCATCTATCAATAGGAGCGGCAAACACACCCCACACCTCCACTTGGTCGTCTGCGTCGCCGCCCACCGTTGACCCAGGCAAGTTTCTTGGCCTTATTTTTTACAGAAAGAGAACTACGCTTTGTAGTTTTACAAGAAAAAACCGACCTGTGAAATACACCTTTGACGAAAAGTTTAGATTGCTACGTGCAGGCGTCGATTTTTACGGTCCATTTTAGATCGAGCCTGGTGACTCTAGCCACCCTATACTTAAGGCACTTCCCAACATTGAGCATAATACACCTGACCGTTATCTTGAACAAAAACGGTACATCCCTGAAGAGCATCCATTGAGAAGAGCAGGGATGAGTGCTCTGCTTTATATGTTCGTGCGTTCGTGTTTGCGTTTGTACTTGCGCAAGAGGCTGCGTCTGAGGGTGCATACGTTTGCAGTCATTCTGAGCAACTTCCGCCAGAGTCAAGGGAACCGGAAGCCGCCCTCCTACTTCCGGGGCGGAAGCCGGCGGCCCGGAAGGGAAAATCTTTCACCGTTATCCCCATCCACTTCCTCGGCGCGACGAGCACCTCATAGACTGTCCGGCCGATCTTAGCCGCTGGTTTGCTTTTGTTTCTGATAAAGCTGGATTAATTTCCTTAAATAATTTAACTTAGTTTGGCACCGGAAGCGCTTTGATCAGCAATACCTTCTGGAACAATCATGGCAGCTTCGACCTGGTCCTCGCAACGGCTTGGAAGCACCACCTATGCGAATCGATCATAGTGCTATGATATCGCAAATTTCATGCCGCTCTCTCTAGCCCAGCGGTTCCCAAACTTTTGGTCGTCACAAACTCCCTGACCCACTCAAAGGCTGTTCGGAGACTCCCCAATGCAATCTGTATCAAAGGTCTTGCGAAATGGCATAATTTTTGTAATTTTTTAGAGTGGGTTTTTATTTGTTTAAATGTGTTTTTTCTTGTGGTTCACGGACTAAAGTTTGAGAACCGCTGCTTTAACCATTCCTTCATCCAAAGTAGCAATACCATGAAAAGCACCAGTTGACGACTTTAGGGAAGGGTCAGGCCTGTACACGCGTGGAAATACTCACTGTTATATTTCTACAAGATGGAGAGAATGTAACTTGTCGACACAAAATTCCCAAAATATTTTTAAATGCCTCAGCTGCAGACGTATGTCACAAAATAAGTGTTCCCCGGAATATTTTTTATTGCAATATGTACGTCATGAGACTCAGTTTGAGTGAGGAACTTCCGGAACGGGTTTCTATTTCAGCACGGCGTGTAGAAATAGAATCCCAAAATCGAAGCACTTCCCGATATTCAAAATGTCTTGTAACCTAAATATTGCGCCAAAAGTTTTTTTTTCGGGGCACATTTATTTTGTGATATATGTCTAGAAATCCGGGAACTGAAAAACAATATGGATTAGTTCACCGCACCTTTAAGTGCTCAGATGGGGTCGATGTCCCTTGATTCGCTGGAAGGCAGTGTGTCTTCGGAATCCTTGTTTCAACAAAAGTTATAATCGTTGTTTTGTATGGCGTTATATTTCTTATAGTATAGGAGTAGTT
>JAZHYW010039252.1:0-7500 GCA_037355805.1 Ixodes ricinus | reverse complement strand
CTGATGCACAACACTGCTGTTCCTTCAAGCGCGTCAGTAGAACGGCGCGTCAGCGTTGCCGGAGATGTATTTTCAAGGAAGCGGGGAAACGTAACTGTTGAAAACTTCGACAGGCAGCTGCTGGTTAAGTGCAACGACTACTAAAAAGAAAACAATAAACCATGAAACAAAAACAGTTGTGTATTTGGTCTTCAAAGTAACGTGGAAAGTAACTCGTTACTTTTGAGGTAACTCACGCGTTCCTTTTGAGAATCGGTAACGAGTAACGTATTTAGTTACTTTTTGAGCGAGTAACGAGTAACGGTATTTAGTTACTTTTTTGGGTAACGTGTACATGTCTGATAAAATATCATCAATGTACCTTTTATAGAAATATGGCTGAATCAGACGATCTGCGAGGAACCGACCCTCCAATTCCGCCATGAAAATGTCGGCATAATTTGGGGCCATTTTTGTGCCCATGGCGGTTCCGCTAATTTGGAGGTAATGTTCATCTTAGAATTCAAAATGGTTGCATTCAAGCATGAGTCGTAACAATTTTGTCAAGGACTGACAATCGAGGATTGAAGAGTTTTGGGTGTTCACATACGCTCCAATTACCACTGCGATGCCGTCATCGTGCGGAATGTTGGTGTACAGCGCAGTTATGTCCAATGTTACCAGAAATGAACCTGTGGGTATGGTTAGCTGGGATATATCCTGGATGAAATGGTTCGTGTCCCTCAAGAATGACGGAAAGGTTGGGGGATTTCCTTAATTATAGTGTCAATAAAACTTGGTATTCTTTCGGTTACTGTTCCTATGCCAGACACTATTATATATATATATATATATATATATATATATATAATATATTATATATATATATATATATATATATATATATATATATATATATATCAGTATTTTGTTATTTCTAGGATGTAAGGTATGGTCCTGCTCAGTGTCGTTGCCTCAGCCTATTTGATTTATTTCTTACTTTTTGCTTGCAGTCGTCCGCTTAGTAGTACACTCTAAGAAAAAAAACGGGGAGAAAGGTAGCAACGGCGTGTTTTCTTCCCTTCTACTGACGCGCCCTCTAGCGGACACGAGAAGAAGGGAGGAGCGAGGCGTTTTTCTCCTTCTCTAGGGCACTATATAGCTCCTTCGGAGCAGAGTTGTGCTATCTAGAACGTCATCTTTCGGCGACTAGCGGCGAACGCCTCGGGGTTCCAACTCCGGTCACAAATGTATGGGAAACGTGAGAAAATCGTTTTTAAAAAAAATATTTTGGGGATGTACGGAACGACAATAGTTTTTGACACAATAAAGGAACAGTTTAAAATAATTTGCGCTAAACTGTGTGCCATGTAAAAACTTAAATTTTTAATTGCCTGAAAGGCATTTTGCAGCAGACGACGCGGCGACGTCACACTGTTCATGTGACCCGCTCCGGCCAACCCATAAAATTCATGTCCGCTGCGTAAAACAATCGTCTGCTTCAAACACCATTGCCTTGGAAATTGCCTTCTCAAAATTTTCACACGCATCCAATAGTATGAAAACT
Source organism: Ixodes ricinus (assembly GCA_037355805.1). Classification (NCBI taxonomy): domain Eukaryota; kingdom Metazoa; phylum Arthropoda; class Arachnida; order Ixodida; family Ixodidae; genus Ixodes; species Ixodes ricinus. The sequence continues at coordinate 5,954 of JAZHYW010039252.1, read as the reverse complement.
TTGATAACGTGTTTAGTGCTTTACCAACTTCACGACAGACTAGTTTCGAAGAGTGTGAACTCGGCGTTTATTTTTCAGTCAGCCGTGTTGCGTCGATCTTCATATGTTCTCTCATAGGGCGGGCGCCTCCTGGAATCCTGAGTTCCACGCGACTCGTGAGGAGCTGCTATGTCGGCCATGTTGTCGGCAAAACACGCGGATTAAAAAATGGCGTTATACTTCGCACCCGAAATAAAGCTCAGTTCGCTCCTAAAGGGCAGTGTTTCCCACACCAGCACTACATGTGCGGGAGAGCCATCTTCAAGTCGAAGGGGCTTGGAAAGATTTGTTGCCGGGTGTACTCTGCTCCGTAGGAGCTATCTAGTGCTCTATCTTTCTCTAGGCATACGGGAAAAAGATTCCGCCCTCCCACCTCATATTTTCGGTTTAGTTTTCGAGCGCGCCGTGTGCGTTGTTTAATAAATGTTACTGAGTCGATTGAGCTTCCGCGGCAGCGAAGGCCGCCTGTAATTCCGTCTCCCAGTCGAAACGTGCAGAACGTTTCGGTTGCATTGACGTTTTTACCACTCATTATGCCAAGCGAGCAAACGAAGCAGCTAGAAACAGCGAAGTTCGGGAGCAGTGCCAGCAGCGCTACGTACACTGGGCTGAGATGGCCGTGTCCGGAATGCGGGGCTCAAGGAGGTTATACATACTAGGAGGGGGTACCTTGCACAATTTGTGAAGCCTAGTCATAAAAAGTTTAAACGATTGTGCGGCCAACGTGACCGTATATCTCTCTGGCAATTGGTGCGCGTGACATGTCACGTGCGAGATGGGTGGTTGATTGTAGAAGGATTCCTTGCAGGGTTGCGCGCGCTTCGTCCGGGAGGTTTTATCAGATCGAAGGCTAGACGTGAAACAAGCAAGCAAGCAAGCAAGCGGTTGAGGCGGATCACGAGCAGACGACACACCGCTGCTGGTACACGGGACGATCAAGGTAATCGCCGCAATCACAACGGAGAAGACAAAAGCCTGGCGTCGCCGGGACGCTAATTTCCTCCGGCTACGGGATGGGCGCTTGCAGCGTGGTCAGCTGCAGCAATCGGACTGGCTTTTCTTCAGCGGGGGTTACCTTTCACCGGTAAGCCCTTGGCGTATTACACACACATTGTTTTATGATAACAGGAATCGATCAACAATTGTCTTAGATTTCCGACGGTCGCCGAACTGCGGAAACGATGGATTTCGGCCGTTGGTCGCGGCGGTGGCTGGACCCCATCGAAATGAAGCATGGTGTGCTCCGTGCACTTTCAATAGTCAATAAAACATCTCCCAACCTAGAGTCCAGTTCAGCTGGTTCAATTTGTCAGGACCGCCATAAAACGTCCCAGCGGCCAGCGAACGACCTGCATAGCGGCCGCAACGGAAAGAAAAATCCAAACGCACTGTCGTGTGATATAAGATAAAAGCGATGAGAGCGCAGCTATCATTTGCAGGCGAGCGCGGAAATTATAGCCATAAAAATGCTGAAGTGTTGGTCTAACCTGTCGGGTCGACATAGTTACGCATTCATGAGTGTATATAATTTATTCTTGCTTTGCCTACAGTAGTAATTAGTGGCCAGGAGATAAAAAGAATATTCCCCGCAGATGCATGGGTACATTACCCAAAACACACCAACAGGCAATCGTTACAGCGCTGACGTTCCATGTTGAATACTATCGTTTTCAGGATAATAACGGTCTGTAGAAACCAGAATGCATTTAATTTATAGCTGAGGGTACATAACAAAGCGCAGCAGCCGTAGAATAGGTCGGCTGGGCGCTGGCAACAGTTTCGAGTTGTGATGACTTATAAATAAAATCCACCAGCACCCCGCTCCCTGCCACCCGCAATTATCAACAACGTAACGGTCACGTGCTGTGGGCACGTTGGCCCGATAAGTGATGAAGGTAAGGAGAAAATTGAGAAAGAGGCAAGGCGACAAGGGAGCGTGGCTTGTGGAGGCTACAGTGCTGACATCATGCCCCTTCTACCCTTCTACTTTCCTTGGCGGGGCGGAACCAACAGCTCCTAGAAGAGAAGGCCGTTGCGCTCCGAATGGTTACGCCACAATGTCGGTGAAGGAAGGCCATGGCGCAACTACGTAAAAAGTATCTAAAATCAACATGAAAAAAATTGTCGAGTGGCGCGGTGGTGTTTGTGCGCGTTTATCCGACATTAATATACGTTTTAAAAGTGCAGTCTCGTACAATTTATTATATATGTAATATAAACGTAATATACAACGCGTTACCAAGGTTGACAGTACAAAATTTATATTTATGATTATCCCCATAACCGCGGGACTACTTGCAGTCCCGCAGCTTTCCACACTGTTTGAATGAACCGGCTCCGATGCGACATCTTCCTTCATACGGGCTCCAATTCTGGTAAATTTACGTTGTGTGTGAACTGCTGACTGTCTGAAAAGGAACGCTGAGATATTTCAGAAAAGAACGAAACTGAAAAAAAAAAGATGCAGTCATCACCGCATGGAAGCGCACACAAGCAAGAGAGGGGTCGACAACGTTAAGCCTTTCGTCCTACACTGATGTTGCTACTCTCGTGTGTTGTCCTTTTGATACTTTTCTTCCCGTCGTTTTTCACGAGTCACCGCAGTCTCAGGTAGTTCTTTTGTGTTCGCTTGATACTACGGCATTTACATGGATCCGCGGAACAAGTCCTGTTACGGTTTGAGCGACAAGTGTGGCAACTATAGCCAACGATAACACTGATCGATTATCGATAGACCTCTCTCGGCAGAGAGAGACTTCTTGGAGTTCGTGTTCAAATGTTTTCGTGACGGAAATTCCAAAACGTATGGATACAATTGACAGGTGAAAAAAAAATTATTTACGGACTTTCTTGATCATGTAGGACGCGAGTAAAGTGCTGCAATATTTCGTTTTAATAATTTTGTGATAGAATGGCATCTTCTTCGTCGTTATCCGTGTGCAGTTGCGTCGACATTTGTTAATATGCGTGGTATATATTCTAGTTTTCACTGGAAGGTGAATAACGAGTTTGTGTAATTCTTGAAAGTTCGTTGTTTGGGCTTAAGTGTTTATTTATACTAATGTTATTTTATTGCCTTTACCGCACTTATACTAGAATCTTAACTGTTTTAAGGTAATATTATTATTGTATACAGAATAAGTTATATTTTGTTCTAAGGCAGCTCAAGCCCATAGAGAGAAGTAAATTATTTGACTGTAATTAGTAAGTTTAGTACCCGTGCCACGCGGAAAAGTTAATATATTTTCCTTAAATGATACCGGATTTAATCAACTCGTGGTCTTGAGTTATTCTACGAGCGTCGCAAGCTGATTTGTTGACCCTATATATTCATTCGATCAAAATTACATTCATTTTGCCATGTGACCGGGGTATATTTCGAAAATTCAATGACTGCACGCGATAACATCGCTTACATGATCGTAAAAAACACTTGTCTATCCGTGTCCGCGTTGACTACATCTACTTGATTTTTAACTCTGATCTGTTTTGCTGTGTCCAATCACTGCGTGTCTCGCCATTTTTTCGAAGTATTTCTGTATAAAATATGCATTCCTACAGCAATAATTGCGTGGCTCAACGTTTTCGACTTAGAACAATAAACATTTTTCTATAGACGTCTTATACGCTTACCTTGCGCAATTTTGTACCGATTATTTAGTGGTGTAATATTTTGCCCGTGTAATAAAATTCTTTCTAGACCCATTGCTATGTGCAGCTTTCATTTTAGCTAATAAGACACACGGTTGTGACTAAAAGCGCGCTACGACGGTCGATCCACGCGCGTTGCCTTCGCTTCGACGCGCACCCCCGATGGCCTTCCTTTGCGACGTCACGAGAAGAGTGCTACGGCCTTTTCTTCTAGGAGGTGTTGGCGGAACCCACGTGTTCGAGTTTGCTTTGTCATCCCCTCTTTGATGAAACAAAGATCCGGGGGGGGGGGCATAACAGCAGATTTGGTAGGGAGATCATAGAGTCATTCGCCATGACCACAGCAAACAACAACGTTTCCGACCCTTCCCACCTGCTGACGAAAACTCAGGTTCAATTCCTAAAATCCGAGATAAACTGACATCTCTGACTTTCTCTTCGCGTTTTTTATCTCCCCTTCTCCCCCTTTCTCTCCTGGGTTTAGTCGGCTGCTCGCTGTGGGGATTTTTAATCGTCGGTTGCTAGTTGAGAGATGTGGTTGTGTTGTCCCAGTGTTAATTGTTTATTCTTTCTTCCTCCATCACCACCAAATGCATGGGACTCTATGGGAAAAGGAAGAAAAAGTACAGTTTCCCCCGTTTCTAAGTTGTTGTCGGCACTGAAACTTTTTGGCTTCTTTTTGATACGTCCGTCGAATAGCTTCCGTACAAACATTAAAACTGACAGCCCTTGCAGTTCTTATAAATAAATATTTTGTGGTCAAGAGTGACTCCGCCAAGCGAAAAACGTAGTGCAGCGCAATGAGGCGAGAGTTACCGCGGAGTCGGTGGCGGTTTCGTTGAGTTGGGTTTAGCAGACGACAAGCTCGAAGACTTTGCTATCCGGAATTCGCTCACTCCCGGAAAGCCGCTGTCGAGATGGAACTTCTTTGTCATTCATCAACTTCTAGAGCTTCCCCGAGGACGGTCTCATTGACGGCAAGTTCATTTGTTTACTCCACTATGAGAGCAAGCTTGCCAGCTCAGCCATAGGTGGTCCGGTACGTTTGATTTATTTAATCGGCGTTCGAACGTTTCACAAATACCGATTCGATCTCCAAACACCCGACATAAGGACCGCAGCGCACTATTAAATACTCGCCTCCGAACACAGCGTACATGCTTTAATACTCTTACTTTTGTGCGTTTGTCTCATAGGATGCGTATGCGGAGGGCAAGTTCATCTGCTTCTTGCTCAGGGGGTAGTGGTGACGTCAGAACGCCGAGCCCTGATTGGCTGATCACGACCCCCATAGGATGCGTCATCTGCTCGCAACGTCGTCTGCATCTGTCTTACCTTTCCTGCAACTTTCGGAAGTGCAGGTCTTTACGAGCGAGCTCGACTTCGCCTTTCAGGGAGGGCAAACGAAATAACTCGAGCGGTACGTTGCTTTGTCTAACTACTAGGAGACGCGCATCGAGGAGGGAAGTGAAAGGACTAACTGCGGCGAGGTGTCCCGAGGCGCCGAGGTTTGTTTGCCAAGAACCGAGAGCGAGGGTGGTTAGCGTCCGCAAGTTCCCTCCCAAATACTTTTTCCCTCCTTTCGTGTGCGGCGAGACTCCTCACTCTTTATTAACGGCGTCGGCGGGTTGGCGCGGTTGGCGCAGTTAACGTCTTCTGCTTTACGTCTGCTAGTCAAAGCAATGGCTAATTTACCTTTCCTGCGTCTGTCTGAGATTCACCGCCTTTTCACCGGCGAGAACGCGGCCTTCGAAAAAGGCGAAAGGAAATACATTGAAGGATACGTCCTTTCTTTTGAGGTGAAGGATTTCACTTTAGTTACGAAACTCTAGGCGTCGTTTAAGAATTGTAGCTACGCAGTAAAGATGACGCTCTCCGATAAAGGTGACATTTTACAGAGTCACTGTGAGTGCCCTCGCTGGGCCGCAAAGAGCAGTTACATGGTGGCTACCGCACTTTACGTGGCTCTAAATGGATTGTCCAAGACGGACCTTCCACAGCAGTGGCTGCAACGCCCCAAGAGCAGCATGCCGCGGCAGGTCGCTCGCTCAGGTAAGAAGTAAACACCATGCTCATCCCTATGTTAAAAGGTTTAGTTGCACGAGTTTCGTGAATGGTACCTCGAGTTTAATGAATTGTTCAGAAGATCAGCTAAAGACAGATGACAGGCGATGTAGTGACTGGAAATAAACAAATGCGGAAAATGCCTATTTCCAAATTTCCATCTGTTCTCAATGGAAAGTCTCACCGCTTACACAGGGTTT
>JAZHYW010039251.1:0-41745 GCA_037355805.1 Ixodes ricinus | reverse complement strand
GGTTCAAAGAGCACTAATGCAAGTTCCCCCTCTCTTGTTTTTTAACTTTGCCACCCCACTTTCTTTTCTTAAAAAATAATAATTTATTAATAAAACCGTGACAATAATTTTTCTTTTCTTTTGCTTTTTAACATTATATTTTGCTGAGATCGTTGAGGCGTAAGGTTGAGGTAGAGGGTAAGTTAGAGGTTAAAAATCAGGCAATAAAAAGGTACAAGGCGAATGCACAACAGGAAACGTTTTAAAGCATAACAACTGATTTTGTTAAACTTGAGGAAGAAAACGAGAGGGACGGACAAACACAAACTTCCAAGCGCTGGACAACCCACATCGTTCTGTACTTGATTTTGTTCATCATAACTAGGGGTGTCGCGGACTTTGTCGAGACCGGATTTTTAGGTCAATGAACTTTCGTGGTTCGACTGGGTCAGGCTCGAGTTCGACGAACCTGCGAACTTTTAGCCAGAATTCGACCGGTTCGGCTTTGTGGACAGTGTGTGCCCAGACCTGGAAATACAAAGCATGTCTAGGTTTGGAGAATTTTTTTTTATGAAAAAGGTTGTTGCATTTTTATGAACAGATTTGCGAAAAATTCCGAGAAAGCAACTAGTTATAATCACTGAAAATGTTGATAACTGAATTGTTTGTGTACTGTGTTAGCCCAGAGCCAGCTAATCGATCACTGGCACCACATAATTCATTCCTTAGCCATCGTCCATCATCCCGAAGCCAACGAGCCAGCCTCTCGCGCATGCGCGCGGGTCGAACCTCAATGGGGAAGGTTCAGACGAACTTTCCACTAAAAGTTCGAAAAAGTTCCCAGACCTGGTCCGAACTCGAGACCTCGGCCGGTATTCGCGACACCCTAATCATAACGAACATTGCCACCGCGCACGAAAACGAAACTACACTAACAGAAACTGAGCCACAACAGAGTTTTTCCAATCCAATAGCTGGATGTTGAAAGCCGAAACTGAAATAAATCCAATCAGCACACACTACGGATTGATGGCGCAGTCAGATGGGATGGTCGCCGTACCCGAAAGGTCCAACTTTTCTCAAATTGTTTAAGCTGGAAATGTGATCCCGGCTTGACTGGAGCGGTGTGACAATTACGCCGTGTTACCTGCTGTAGCCAATGCGGACACCTGCAGCCCGCGGACAGCATGCGTAGCTTCGAAGAATTCCGGCTAGCATGCCATTCAAAGGTAACGTAACTTTGCCCTTTCGCCGGCGCCGGCTGACAACTTCCGTTCGCTCCTCCTTTTCCTTCTGTTGATCGGCAGACTGCACACGAAATGGTCTCAAATTCCGATTCAGAACCTCACGGCGATGAAGGCGCACTAATTCTTTCTTGTCGTCTGTGTTAACTTCTATTTTCGTGCGGATGTGTCCCGCTTGGCACAATCTCGAAGTCGCCGCTGCAGTTTGAAGGTACCGCACATCAAGATCCGCTTGAAACTAGGCACGGTCAAGTGTCGCTTGGCTGTGCTCCGCTTCGTGCGAAGGCTGGATGCTGCCCCCGCCGCTTTCCGCTTGGAGCTGGATAAGCATCGCCACTGGCATGCGTTCGTGTGTCACTACTGCCATGCAGCTCCAACGCCCGACATAGGCGTCGCATCCAGTGTCGGCACATTTTAAAAGCGGACCGACCTTACGCTGTCTCCGGCACGAATGTATAATTTCCTGTGTTCGATTCTGGTAAAGATTCACTATCCAAACTTTTGCCGAAGTATTTGTTTTTCACGAGCCCAGTCCAGTGTTCATAGAGGTGCTCACGTTCCAATTCATTTGCGCCTATTCGGCAGTTACTCAAAGAGAACCCCCCGACTATGTCAATAAGTACGTCCATCCCCGCGGCCACATCGTCAGGCTTCCCAAAGGGGAGACTAAAAGAAGTAGACTAACGTATAGAAGTGTGGAGCTGGTTGGTATTGTCGCATGATTATTGGTAGTCCATGTCATGCATTTTTTTTTTGACATTGCAGTATTTTTACTTGATGTTAGCGCGAATAAACTTCAGTTGCAAGTCAGCGCCTTGTTCGTCTACCTTCTTGTTCTTGTCCTTGTCTTTGCGCTGTTTTAATTTTTAATCTTAAAAAAGTAGTTTGCTTTTATCGCTTGACATTGTACTGCGACAAAGAGGCTTCCGGGTCAGCACCATTTCTCGCGAGAGCATAATGGCTTGGGTCCGGGGGCGGATCCAGACCTCCATTTTAGGGGGCGGTTCCGTCGGTGTAAAACGGCGGGGGGGGGGGGGGGGGGTGTTTATATTTTTTGTTGGAGTTATCGTTTTTACTAAACTCTGATAACATAATATAGATCTTGAGAGCTTTTGTATCGGTTTACCTGTCGGGGATGAACTCTTTGAGATTAAAACCTTCTAAGGTAGACCATAGCTAAGTGAGTACTCTAGAAAATTGTGGTGTTGAACTATCCTTTCAGGACACCATAGCGCTAGAGGAATTTTTGCTAGTTCACTAGGAAACGGGATTACTCATTCACAAGCGTGGCAGTGTGCTAAGAAATAGAAAAAGAAGTTTAACTACTGGGGATGAATGTTTGGTGCTTCTCGCGGCTGTGACAATTGCGAGACAGTGTAGCTTCGATGGCTCAGATATCCCCGAGCGGGAGCTACAACACCTCGAAGCTCCTTTTGTGCAGATATTTACTTGAAAATTCGTTACGCCGGCAGACATGTGCGGAGAGCCAACAACTTTCCCAGCTATGCGGAGGAAGCTCATGCAGCTAATGACAATGCGAAAAGCGTTTTAATCAAAAAGCTCGGCTGTTCTTTGAGATTAAGCTTGGCATAGTAGTTAGAACTTTATTATTCAGTGCCAAAATGCAGGACGATGGTTTTACAAACACATCGCTCATTGTCGCACGGTTGCTTCAGCTGACGCCGAGTGCGATTGCAAACAAAGCGACCAAAATGGCCCGGCGGCCCGGGGAGCTGCTCGCGACGTCAAAACACTGTTGGCGCAGCGAGGCGAAAGCAGTTTACGCTGCGCAGGCAAGTTCGTCGGTTGTTCAGCCATCTATATTTGGAATGTCCAGAAGCGCAGCACATGCAGCATTGCCAACCCAAACTCGATGCTGTCATGTGTTCTGGATGCAACTCGAAGAGAACGGAAACCGAATAATTGTTGAATATTTTTTGAAAGCATGTTGCTGTTCGGCAACTATAACTTTTAAACTTAGACAAGACCTTAAACCAGCAATGGATCCTTCCAAATTATATTCAATTGCACTTCGTCTGGATATTTTCTGTATGAGAAGAACACTTACTTGTTTCTGGGTAGTTAGCTCATTCGTCAGGGTCGAGAGGACAGGGTGCAGAGATATGATGGGGCAGAGCGGTTGTCCGGTCAGCGGCGAATCTCAACTGGGCTGAAGGCCGATCACGGCTACAGCATGGATGTTTGGGGAGTCGGTGTTCACTCGAACGGGCACAGAGCACTGTCTATTTAATTTTTGAAAGGGCTCGTTTTCCCCAAGTCCCTAGGTAGAGAATTCGAAGCCGCAGTTGCAAACCAGCAAGCCCCGCCTCTGTTTCGTTCGACACACCATAATTCGCTCCTGCAAAGCCGCGCGAAGCTTTGCCGTCCAATCCACAGAAGCCGCGTTTAACTCGAAAGTAAAGACGGCGCCAAGGGAGACAAGGGGTAGCGGGCGCCTTTCTAAGATATGTCCCGTCACCCTAAGTTGAAACGGCATTGTATACAAATAAATGCCTACGGCGTCGGCTTGAGGACCCGTGTAAGCAGCCTCCAGCCTTTAGAGTGTTCGTGCCGTTTATCTTTCTTTTATTAGCTTCCCGCCACGAGAGGTCGTACCGCAGGCAGTGTGAACCCATTAGAGGAAACATCTCCCCCTTCTGGCGCTCGTCGGCTTCTTTCTGTATTCCGCGCTGCCGGCAGCTGATCCTCAGTGAGGGATGGAGACGAGGACGAACGAGCGAGCTTTTTTTTAGGCCAAGGTCGTGGGAAGTCCGGAGCGTCTTCGGAGAAGCTCAGACCCAGACTACACTGTACCCAGAGCATTTGCTTCCTCTCTCAGTTGAGAAGAAAAGCAATCACCTGGTTGTACAAGCTGCATCCCCCCCCTTTCCTGGAACGTCTCCTCCTGGTGGCGTCCCCTCCGCACTTCCCTTGGCAGTGAGGCCCACCGTGCCAATAAGATGCCTTTAGTGAGCCCGTGGGCGACAGCATCTCAAAGCAAGCCAAAGACATGCCAAAAGGCAAGCCCAGAGACCACGAAGAAACCATCAGACGAAAAGTGATGAAAAGGCGGCCGCTAGAGGAAGGATAATCCGCTGTGTATAGGATCGCACCCGTGAGGCAGGCCGCTCGGCGTCTGCGTTTGGGAGCTTTCAGGGCACAAATTTTTCGCAACCTGCAAGGAGAGAGAGGGAGACAGAGGGAGAGAGAAAGGGGACTAGATATGTTGAAGGTATTTTCCCCCCGTGCTCGACGTGCTGGCCTTGTTTGGAAGTGTGCCTGCCAGGTCGAGGACCCTGATATTTGGTGCGCCTCCCCACTGTCTCTCCACTTCGAACTCCTGGCGCCGTCCCTGTCGGGAAGACGTACCGTGACAGCATGACGGAGATAAGCCCACGCTGGAAGCGCCCAGCAGGTGCGTCCACCCACCGCTGTTTTAATCTTTTGTCCCTCGCGCCGATTGCTTACGTTTTTCTTCGAGCTGACGAAGAACCCCGGGGGGGGGGGGTTGCCTGGCAAGGCGTTTGGGGGGGGCGGTCCGCCCGCCGCCCCCCTTGGATCCGCCACTGCGGGTCACACCCGCCAATGTGTTCGTGTAAGCCGAAACATTCCGCCTGAATGTCATTGCAAAGCCCTTTCAGCGTGCGCCACGCTGCAGACAACCACGTGCCGGCACAATCCTCGGTCGGGTTGAAACGAGGAAGGCGGAGATCGAACCCAGCGAGGCCTGGGTTCTGCAGCACGAGAATTCTGCGTCATGTGTCCCAAGCCGTAGCAAGTTGACACGCTCGGACACCGGACTCCATTTCGAAAGCCCATCATGTCAGTAATGCGATTCATTGATGGAGGGCAGTTGACGACAGTGAGTGATCATCACTGCTAACGCTCGGCATGGGCCCTTTCGTAAAAGACATGTGAATGCAAGATTGAGACCCCTCCTCCTCTTCTCTCTTCCACAGGGAAGTCCTGCAGCCGAGTTGATTGGGCACCCTCGTTTAGGGACTCGACTTGCATTCAGCAGCGCCATTGCAGCGTGTTTGCCAATGATGTTTCAGCTTGCACCAAACAAATCCAAACGAACGCGAATGGACGGGGTTCAGCGTGTGATGAGTTTTGACACCGGATTCGTTGTGGCGTTCGCTTCCGGTCAAAGTGAATATAGCCTAGTGACCAAGAGCCAAGACTGCAACGATGGCGAAGTGCACGCAAGATCGAGATGGAGAGTGGCCTTATCTCGCACAAGTTAGACGTGTTCCGTCAATATCAGCTACGCTGCCCACGTTCCCAATTCACAGTTCTAATTTCTTTCAATATGTAAATAAACTATGTACCACTGAAATCCCTCGCTACACCGGTGTAAATCAAAGTGGCAATGCAAGCCAGTTGGTTCATTCTGACAAACAGCACTCGTCTCGTCGGCTACCTATCGCTGTCCTTGTTTATTGTGCGCTGTATCGCCAATCTATATAATAGTACAGTTTCATTATTTAGCCCTATTTAAGCGCAGGAGCCACGCTTGTGCAGCTCGAGTTCGACGTGGACCTGACGTGCGGCTCGTGCGCAAGCAAGGTGCGTGCCAGCCTGGAGCGCCTGGGCGTCGGCCACGTGCACGTTGACATCCCGGGCCAGTCGGTGGTGGTGGAGACAGATCTGCCCTTCTCCACGGTTCAGAAAGGCCATCCAGAGCACCGGAAAAAAGGCCGTCCTGAAGGGCTACGGAGCCTCCTCAGGTGGGGCCACCGTCCCCGCGGGTTCCTTGGGCCGGAGGCTTTGAGCCAGGGCCGTAGCCAGAAAGGACACTCTTCTTTCGTTTTCTCGGAATATGCTCTTCTGGAAAGTTGTGTCTCCTTGTCAGCTGTTGTCGCGTGTTTTAGATCAGCAACACTTCTAAACATACATACGGTGTGTATTAAAGCGGCTGTATCACGCCGCTTCGGAACGGTAAGCCCCTCTGTTGCCGACGCAGTGACGCCTTCCGTTTTAGTTTGCAGGCACAAGTTCGTTTCATTAAACATTTAAGTTGTAGAATCTTGCAGCGATGAATCTGAAGTACTGAGGCAAAGACACCACCTGTTTGCTCGAACCGTACACCTAACCTTGATAGGTGTGTCTGTGAGGAGTGACATGACATCTGGCAATTCCCGTGGAATTGTTGAGGCGGCTGTTTGACGAGGTCTTGAACATGTTGCAGAAGCAAGAGGGAGCCTGGCAGCGGCCGTTTCCGAGATCTCTGGTCCCTCCGGCGTCTTTGGAGTGGTCCGCTTCTCGGACGCGCCGGAGCGGGGTTGCATCATTGACGGCACGATCGACGGACTGGATGCCACCGTGCGCCATCGGCTGCAGATCCACGAGTTGGGGGACCTGTCCAACGGGTGTGACAGGTGAGAGGAACCGTACAACCTCAAAATAAAGTCTCTTGGTGTCCAGAAATTTACTTTTATATATATATATATATATATATATATATATATATATATATATATATATATATATATATATATATATATTTTTTTAGGACACTCCAAAATAGCTTATATGGTCAAAAAAAAAAAAAAAGCGTCAACACGCCCCAAAACATAATTTTCAACAGTCTTTTTTTTTTTCGTGAATCCTCGCCTTTTTGTTTTTTGTTATGTGCAGTGGTACAATTTTATAGCTTTCCTTGTGAGGTGCAGGTTTTGAAAATTGTGCTTTGTGACTCCTGTCAGTATGCTAAGAAGCTTGGCATACTTACTGACCGTAAAATAGGGTGACTATTCTCCTCAGAGCAGAAAATGGGATATCAAGGGTCTGAGCAGAGACAGAAAGAGAAAGCTCTGCTACTATTCAGTTTACTGTGAAAACACATTTTTCGGGGGCTTTTCATTGAGCTGTTGGTACACAAGCATTTTTCTTACCCATTCTGCAAAACCTAATCCTGCCAAATTCAGGGATATATGAAAAATGCCCCGTACACATGTCTGCTGTGGACAAAACATAACAAAAGCTCAAAATCATACTCTACTGGAGATAACATTTTTATACCATGTTAATTCTAATCCACCGTCACGAGTAAGCATTTATTTTCTTTTACCGTAATATCCCGAGAAATGCTTCACCCCTAAAAGATAGCGCCCCTTCCCCCTCCCTATTTTTGGCATGATTTGCTAGTTTCCTAAAAACACCAAGAGATAGCCCACTTCTAGTAATTGCAGGGCTCTGGCCACTGGTGACCTCAGCAGAAATGGTGTTACTTAGCCAAGGTGGGAGATAAGCAAACATTGCTGACTGGGACTTTGGTTCATCTGCAGTCACAAGTTTCGTAGGTCACAAAATCTAAAACTAGCATTTTTCCCACTTTGTTTATTGCACACCGACAGTTAGCCTACTCCTTACTTTCATAAGATTTGCCTTCAATTTCAGGTGGGCCATCTCTGGGGAAATTATAGTATTTGCAAGCAGTTTCCTACGAAAACGGGACATTTGGTTTTATTGAGACAAAGTGACGGGACAGCAGGTATGAACCTCAAAACATGAGACTGTCCCGGCCTCAACGGAATGTCTCGTCACCCTACCTTAAATTGCTTAAAATCTGCAGCAAGAACTATGAAGTGTAAGTCCATATGGTAAATTAAGTGTAAATCTCTCATACAGTATGCTCCTACGAGTGTGGCTTCTGCCTTGGCTGGAAGGGTGGCATGAAATTCTATGCAGAAGCACTGGCCCAGTTCTGACGTTGAAATTTCCAGCAAGGTGGTGTGCATCTTACATCTTGTCAGTTGGTTTCCAACCTTAAAAGATAATGCAACTTGACGTTCTCAGTTTGGACAGTTAGTCGAACCCAAGTATGTCGCCGATCTCACGGACAACTTTTGAGTTTCTCGTAAGAAACTCAAAGACCAGTCCCATAAGGTTTTCTCTCAAGGCGTATCTCATGAGTGTAGTGAAATAGCTGAAATGCAGCTGCTTTCTGCGGGCATCAGACTGCACCAAATTGAACGCCTTGGGGTGTCAAGGGGTTGCTGCGCTGCTTCTATGCGTGGAAGTGCCAGATGTGCCAAGTTATTTTCCTTTTGGTGCCAGTGCTTATGCTAACGTTTTTGTTTTGCATGTTCGACCGACTCGCCAGCACGGGCGACATCTTCAATCCTCTCTCAAGTGAAACCTCCCGGCAAAAAGATCAAAGGGTGAGGTTGTTGCAGACTGTATGTCCCTTCAGCCCAACGTACGATGAGTTGGGTGAAGCTGTTTGCAAAGTGAACGTCCATTCACCCTTGTGCGCAATGAGCTGAGCGAGGCTGTTGCGAACTGTGCGTCTATTCAAGCCTGTGTACAACCAACTGGGTGAGGGTGTTGCAGAGGGTGCAACCGTTCTCCCCCTGCATACGATGAGCTGCGTGGCGACACGCAACAGGCAGGAGTAGGGGGAAGGGGAAAAGAAAAATGACGCTTCCTGGTTCGTTAGTTTGTCGCTTCGTCTCAGCAGTCGTCTGCCTTGAGTGTTCCACTCACTCTCATTTTCTGTGCACCGCCTTCGGCTATCTCGGTGCGTTTACCGACTGGCCCAGAACTCTGCCTTGTTATGTGATGGTCAGACTCTATCGTCCCAATGAACATTACTGTTCATGTTTCTGTCTACTCTTACTGTTTCTTAATTACTCAAACCTGCAAAATTATCAATGCTGTTTATATATATATTAGCAGTGTCTCAAAATTTAGCAATTTATTTCTTTATAGATAACAGCACTAAAAAAAGCATACGTTTAATATAGCTTAGAAGGTAATGACATGCCCTTTATGGGACAGCAATTATAGTACTAATACTGCATGTAGGTAGTTTGAGAAATCTTAAAGGAGCACTAAAGAGGATTCTGTGACCGCCTGTTCTTGGTTATAACGGATTTTACGGGCCCTAAGCATCCTTAAAGTCCAAAAATTACAATCACGCAAAGCCGATTTCTTTATTAAAAACATGGTGAAAGGTCGGGACACACCCCTTTCTGAGTGAATTTTTCCGCTCAGGAAAGGCAGGGCATACTCCATCAGCGGTGTCAGCGCGGTAACGATGAACGCTTGTCGGCCAATCGCAAGCCGCCTCTCTCGGGAGGCGGCTTGCGCTCACGCAAAGATTAGGGAGGCGCTGTTGAGATAAAACGGGTAAAGCTTCATTGTCAGTTTTGAAAATGGAGCAAACTTCACTTACAGGGATATGGGCGTGGTGGCTCACTGTTCTACTGTAGTCGTAGTTGCGGCCTGCCAACTTTAAAAGTTTCCTCACAGCACACAACTCCTTCTGCTTTTTGAAATACCACTGCGTTATCAACACGTGCCGGCCAGACAATACACAAGGATAGCTGTACTGTCACAAAAATTAAACAGCAACACAAACAAAAACAAAACCTCGACGCTGGAAAATCGAAGCAACCGGTCACGCACAAACACAAGCGGCACATATGTAGGACCATGATGGACAGGGCCAACCAGTCTACCCATGCTATAAAACCCCATAAACGTCCGGTAAGGTGCCGCAGTTGACATTGCACGCCGTTGACCCATACCGGACAAACCACGATTCTACGAACTTCCGCGGCCCCCACCTCTGCTTCCGTGGCAAGGTCAAAACATAGTTGAGATCCAAAGCATGACCCATCGTCAAGAAATGATTGACCAGGTCAGACATCGCTCATGTAGCATGTGTTGAATTGGCAACACGTCTTCTGTGTTGTTTGAGAAGGTTTCACTTCGTTGAAATAAGCAAACTACACTAACAACGAGAGGGACGGGACCGGGCGTTTTCTATGCATAGTCGGATTCTTCCAAAAATCCCAACAGAACAAATCAGCGTAGCCACGAGTTGAAGATAGTCCGCGCTTCCCCTTTGCTTTGTGCCCCGTGCAAAACCGACTGCGTGAGCAGTGGAGCGAGTGGGCCCCAGGGGAAGGGGGGGGGGGGTAGCTTTGGCATTTTGGGGGGGTTTCGACCCCCCAAACCATCCCTTGCCTGCGCCACTGATTCCAGGCACCATACTAAGAGAGACTGCTCTTACTTTGGACAGGTGTATGGGGCCTTGGGGAAATCAGCGTGGACTCCAGTGGCCGGAGCGTCTTCCGCAAGACAGACGACACGGTCCGGGTGCCAGACATCATTGGCCGCTCGCTGGTCGTCTGCGCTCAGCCAACACATTCCGACATTGGATACCTCAGGTCTGGACTGTCCGGCTGACATATGGGTCGAGGTGATATACACGTGATATACGTGGCGAGAAGTTTTGGTATCTGTAATCTAGTGGAAGCGCGACACAGCCCAAAGTGAGGACTCCACCGTTGCTTCTCAGAGCTCAATGGGCTTTCGTTCATCCACGCTGTCTCGCTGCTAACTTTTTATTTTGTCTTTCTTTTTCTCTAAGATGTTTTTTTCATTCGTTGTGGAAGACTACAAATTCTGCGTCTGTCAGGTCTTCATACCAGGCTTCAATGCTGCTAACTGGAGTGTTCTTATTTGTTTGTCCTGGGCAAAGCATGGTGAAGACGATCATATTTAACTCACTAATGTTTTAAATTTCCGTCTTCTTTTGAAACTTTAATTGACAGTTTCAGAAAAATTCCTTGTCCCACTTCCTTGAATAACAATTAAAGGCACCATTGTCATCCTTGTTTCCTCCCTTGAGGTAAAGTTTCTAGTTCTCTATCTGGATTGTTTTATCTTTAAAAATCAAGGGCAGTCCTGTACCAATTTGTTTTTATACACATCCTGGACTTTACCGAGCCTAATAAAATCATCACCAGCACCATGTTTATTATTTTAGTAGTTACAGTGAAGAAGTGAATTCTCCCAGCATATAAAGTGTGTGGATGACTGAGTCTTTACAGAGTTAATGGGTCTCCAAAGAGTTAGTCAAAACAAACCATTATAAACAGTTAAAATTAGAAGAACAAAAATTAAACATAGGCAAGCTTCAGTGGAAATCGTTTTGTCAAATTATCTTTTTCGGCAGGTCATTTTGTTAAAGGGGTAGTGCAACGATTTTAATGTTGAAAGAATTGGCAGTTTGCATTTTTTATATTGTTTATCCAAGCACAAGTAACCAAAAACACGTCACCTTACCCAAAAAATACTTTTAGCCTTTCCACTTTGGTGAAGAAGGAAGACGAGCGAAGCTGTACTATGGTGGGAATGAAGTAATGGCTGGCCGCAAGTCGGCAAGCCAGAGTGGAAAGGCTTAGAGTTACTGTATAGGCTCCTTACAGGAGCCAGTGCTGCGCGTTCACCCCCAGAGCGCCAGTTTTCCTGCACGGCATGCGGAGTCTGCTCCTCACGTGACTGAATTCGGCGAATAGTGGTGCCGCGCTCAAAAGCACAGGAACGTACGCCGGGCGCGCGCGATGTCTTCTTCCTGCATGACACTTGATCCGGCTCCTCACGTGATCGGATCTCAACGAATAGCGGCGCGTAGGCACGTGGAAAACAGACGCGCAACTCTAGAAAGGCTGAAAAGGTTGCGCCATCTATGAGCGACGGCGGCAAGCGGACAACCTGCAAACACAACACTCTGGACAGCTACCGCCATCTATGAGCGACGGCGGCAACCAGAGTTGTGTGTCGACATTTTTTTGCGGGGACACGATCCTGGGGAAACTAGCCCTTAACAGCTTTGCTGTAAAACTGCTAATTCGTTGCGTAATCGCAAATAACAAAAAAAACTAATTATTTGCCGATCTGCAGTTGCATGTGGCAGTTAGGGAACTATGGTTAAACATCTTCTGGGGGACACGCAGAAGTCAACAAACCCTGTCCCTCTCCGCTACTACACTCGCCATCAGCCCAAGGCGAACCGTTTTTTGTGTTAATCATTTGCCGCGACCTTCGGCGATGAGTATCCTTGAAGAGTCGACAATCGCGGAGGAAGCGGCTGGGGGATTTGAAGAGAGAACTTATTGGGAAACTAGGTGGTCCCCCAGGGTACATCACTCGAAAGACGACATGGGAGTTGAGAGTTTGATCTTTAATTTGTTTAATTCTTTAAAATAAAAACTAGCTCGTGCAAGGAAACATGGTTTTATGTTCTTCGTTCCATAGGTGACGCAGATTAATTGGCCAAAGTGAAAAAATCGTCGCACCACCCCTTGAAGCAAATTTGCGCTGTCATAAATAATCGGCCTTTCAGCCCTCGTGTGTATCTAAATACTCAATGTGCGCCAGCACTAATGCTGATTCCTTTCCTCACACGTATCCAATACGCCAATGGTGCGAATAGTCAAAACGTGCTATAAAATCAAGTGCAGAAGTTGTACACATAATGATGGCATGCAGTTAGGTAGGAATATAAGTATGAGACGATACTTCACAAAGCAAGTCAAAGAAGCGCTGCAAAAACGCGACGAAGAACACTAATGCAACGCCTTGGCCAGGGCGTGGAGGGGAAAGAAGAGCGACGACTTGAAGCCACCTTATGGCGGCCGCGTCACTTGATTTTAAGATGGCAGCACCCATGCGACGGAGGGTGAAATGGTCTATAGGATCACAGCCAGTATTTTGGGACATAACGTGACATTTTGTATTGCTAGTTATAAGTAGGGTTCCGCATTTTCGGTATCTATTTTTCTTCAAACTCGGGGGTTATTTATCGGTGTTTATTTTTCTCTTGGAATCGGTGTTTTTCGGTGTTTAATTTCAATGCTGGAAAGAAATCGGTGATTATCGGGGCTTGTGTTGCAAAGCGACTGCATAATTACTAGAAAAACCACGGCACACCTCACATTACACATGTTTATTGTACACACACCAAACACGTCACACAATGCACATACATATGGAAATAACAGAAAGCGTGACGCTTTCAGAAGCATAATATCAAAACTGAAACTTATTGAAAAAAATTGACATGTACATTGTCAGAGACTTGTCAGTCATCGGAGCACGTTCCTTGCGGCTGAGGAAACGCAGTCCAGAAAACGCACGCTCCACGTTCGCGCTTGAAACTGGGATGGCAAGAAAATCAAAAGAAGCTTTTGACAAGACTGGCCATTCCTTGCTGTGCGCTCTCCAGAAGCTGCCAATGCATTGCCCTATTGCCCCCTCCTTCCCCGCCCCTCTTCGCCTTTCCTCCTTTCTCCCATATACCAGGAAACCTATGCCTGGACAAAAGACTTGAAAACCGTTGTGCTAAAAAAGATAAGGGAAGGGAACGGGGCAATAAACATGGTTTCAAAAGAAAGGGACGACCCCAAGGACAGTTCAGTGGGGCTGTGTTCCGGGTCAACGAGAAAAGAAAGCGGGCTAGAAGATTCTTTCAGCAAAGCTGCCATTTTTTCCGCAGCTTGAATTCGGTGTTTTTCGGTTTTTACCGATTCAGAAAATCGCCTCGGGGGTTAATTATCGGTATTTACCGAAAACACTGAACCCTAGTTATAAGCCGTCCAGAATGGTGAACACTCGTAGTATTGAGCATAAACGTTCAGCAACGCACCTTTTATTGCACGAAAAAAAAAACATAAAACATTCCAATGGCGTTCACAGGCGATATAGTGAAACATCCAGCATAGGTTACTTTTTTTTTTCCTCGACCACAACACTACGGCGCAGCTACTGCAAATTAGAAAGGCAAGACTTGTTTGAACGTGGGATCCTCAGGACCCGATTTGTTTAACAGACAGACAAGCATTCTTTTGTTTCGGACATCATAAAAAGGACTGTTCATTCTTTCAACTTTGCAGCGTGACAGGTGACACGGACGACAGCGAGAAAGAAATTCGGGTGTGGGGGGAAAAAAGGCGTATCATCGGACTATCGTTGATGCCGAGTCCCTCCAGTGAAATCCATTGGAGAATGAAACAGACACTCGCAAAGAAAAGCAAAACAATATACAACACAATTCATACGTAAAAGCTTTTGATAAGTGGTTTGAACAGACCATCGTGCTCGTTCACTCCTCTTTGCCCTGTTTTGATACAATCTCTACCAGGGGCGGATGCAGGAATTTCCTGAGGGGGGGTCAGGTGTTGGTCAGCGTACCATATGTTTAGGAACTCGCTCCCCCTCTCCTTCGTTTTACGCCCTAAATTGTACACATGCAGAAATCAAGAGGGGGTCAGGACATCCGGACCCCCCCTCTAAATCCGCCCCTGATCTCTACTTTCCCAGTTGCTTTTCTCTCGGATATGGATGGAAACATACCTTTTTCGGTCGCATATGTGTCATCACTGAGAGAACAATAACGAACCACCGCACTGTGTTCGAAAGCAAGGAATCACGCCGAACCGCTATGGCTTGTGCTCGTTGTAAACAAATTGGGCATCCTCACATTCCGGGTATCACGTGGCATTTACGTGCTGCTCAGTAGCGCCCCCTAGCGTGGTTCTTGCCGCGAATAGCTCTTCAGGGTCTGCATTGCTTAAATGACCTTGCCGCTAGAGTGTCACGTGACACCATGACATCACGTGTCAGCCAAACTTGACATCACTGGCTCCGTGAGTTGAATCACGTCATGCTAGTCTGGTGTCATGCGGTCATGTGACATCAAAGTCACGTGACACACACAGCGTGTGCCCAACTCTATCACAAAACAGACTGTGCATCTTCGAGTCTATCAGATGGGATCAAGATACGCTTAAATTTTTACCGAGGAACTCTAGCAGTGATGGTGGGGGTGTCGTGCTCTGTGCAGGCTGGCCTGCGGCATCGTTGCTCGAGCTTCGGGCCTCTTCCAAACCCGAAGCGCATCTGCGCCTGCAGCGGAGCCACGGTCTGGGACGAGGCCGGCTCCGCAGGTCGTCTTGAGCAGTCCTGACCACCGATCGGCACCTTTCAGACACTGCTCGATGTCAATGGTCCAAGGAATAAACCTGTTACTGCAGCCTGCACGGCCTGCACTTGTTACATGAATGTGTCTGTCAATTTGTTCTGGAACACAATTTCATTGTAATACATGGCTTGCATGAGACATTAATGCACCGTACCAAAGGTCGTTCCTACTTGCTCTTGCCGAGAAAAGCCAATTTGGTGGAGCGGAATATATGCTGCAGAAGATCCCTCACACAGCAACGAAATCCTTCCAAATGGCCACTGGTGGGACGTTGCCGCAAGCCATTTATGCACATTTTGCCAACCTTGTAATTTTAACTCAGTTGTGGAACTCTTGCAGAGAGGGGTACCCCCGCGAGCCTGCCACCCGTCGTTGAAACTGCCATCTAGAGCATTGTTGGGTGAAGTACATCTAAAAAGTATTTTATAGAGTACAATGTAGACCAGAGCCAGCGTACTTCAAGAAAAGTAAGTACACTGGGTCCAATGTGTACTTGAAGCAAAGTTATACAAATAGAATGTACTTTCAAATTGTGAAGTACAAGTGCCTTTTAACAATCTTTCATAATGCCCTTTCGTTCTCCCATAGAGTAATTTTTTAACTGGTATGCACTGGCCCAGGTGTAACCGGGTGCATGATTTAAATTATTTTCTATAATGGCGGCGAATATTGAATATAGCCAATTCGCCGCACGGTAGTTATTTTCAGAAATGACGCCAAATCCAGAAGTGTCCCGACTTCTGAATTTGGCGCCGCTTGCACTGGCTTGTGGCACCCACAGGAGAGCTCCTCCCACCTCTTTGCACTTTAGCAAAGTAAGCGCTGGAGAGGATGCCGCCTAGCGTTCGTTCTGCTGAAGTAAACATTACTAAAAACACTCAGTTGGGAAACTCGCCTTGAAACCCGGACCGCTCGCGTCCAACGATACCAAACTGGATACAATAACAGCGCCGCCCTTTAGCGACGAGTAAAAACCTGAAAGTTGATTTATATAGCGACTGCGAAATGGCACCTGCGAGATGGCGCCACCAGCCCTTGCGCGACTCATCGGTTGCACTGACGTCACATTGCATACTTTTGACCATCACGTAAGAGGGAGAGAGGGAAGCTGCTTTTGTAAGAATATTGAGTGACGGGTTAATCTTCTGGGAGGAGAAAGCGACGTCTGTGCAAATCCGGGAGGCACAAAAGAGGATCCTGATAAGAGGGGAGCTCTCTTCCCCTCTTCCTGGTGGTCATCGGAGCGCTCTTCGAATGACGTCACGTGCAACCCATGTTTACGTGCAGCCGTGCAGTTCCCGGAGTGCCCACTGCAGGAGAAATGGCAACGTGGCGATTGCCTTGAGTTCGCGGTTCTCGAGTACGGATCGGAGACACTTTTTCAAAGCGGGCTCTATGGCAGTTTCCCAACTGAGTTCTAATAACGTTTGCTGAAGTGGAAAAAGGCTTCCGCGAGCAATGTTCTCGTAGAAAAGTGTACCTCACCTTAACGGAAAAACAAGAAGTGTGCAGGCAAGCTGCAGATAATTTTTCATAATCATAATAAAGAAAATATCACAGAGAACGTCGCAAAACACGAGTCGTTCTCCTCTGTTGTATTTTTCTTCGAGCTGAAGGTTTCCTAATTTTTCCGCACCAAAGTCTCAGGAGCTCCTCACTTGCGCTGACCGTGCGGGAAGAAGCAGGAGTTCAAAAATCTACGGGAAAGCTGTCCCAGAACAAACGGGAGCGATGCGTCGTCTGCTCACGTTTCTGGTGAGAATAGAATACTCCTTCGGTATTTCTTCAGAGTTGATAAAGTATCAGTTTGTGATACAAACTTAACAAGACCAAATTTGGGAAATTTACTTTGAAGTCGGGAGTCCTACTTTCCTTGGAAAGTACAAAAAAAGCTCAAAGTACACCTTAGCATTTCTTGTCAGTTGTGAATGCGAAAGCATGCAAGCCGCTCGTCCGCTCCCTTTGTCGTCTGCTGCGTACTAGCGCGTGCGTGCTTCGGGATCTCGGAGGCCATGGCGCAGCAGCCAATGGGAGCCCCGCCGACGTGCCCCAGCCAATGGAACCGAAGGAGAATCGCTCCTATTGAGATCGCGGCGGAAACTAGGAGCCGTTTTCGCGCTTCGAACTGATGACGTCAGCCTGCTCCATGAGACAGTTAATGCTTTCGCATTAAAAGTACATCTTGAGAGAATGTACTTCAAACAAAGTAGAAACGTTCTAAACCTAGTACCACCGTAGCACCCCAAAAATGTTCTCTTTTTTTATTATTATTATTGCCTTATCCGCTTTACCACAATGTCACATACAATAAAAGGAAATTGCACGCGTACGCGCCATTGTGCTCCAACCCCGCCGCTTTCCCCTCTTGCGGAGCGAAGAAGAGGGAGAGCTAAACGACATTTCCGATCTGAGTAAAAGGTTAGGAGAGCGCGCTGTAGGCTTCTACGTCATTCAAACACCGCGAAATTCAAACATACGTTTTTTGAAATTATTGTTTTCTTTGTTCAAACTTTGAAGGTGATGGCCAGGGACTATTTTCAAATGTCCGGCACAAAAAAAAACACATAATTTTTGGGGTGTCAGTGTCCCTTTAAAGCACTTCCCAACGCTGATCTATACTCGTTTTCACCTCAAGAACCGTAGTAAAAAAAAAAAAAGTAAATGTGCGGTTTCTCGTGGAGCACTACTAATCCAACCCCTTATGTAAATAATTAAGATATATAGGTGCATTTTAGATTAGATATATGTAATCCTTATCAATATACGTGCACGTTTCAAACGTCAAAGGTATCGTTTCTGCCTCCGACAACCAAATCTTGTAAGAACTACTTCGCGCGGCGCATGAACATTAAGAAAAACTTCCTTTTTTCTTGAGGTGAAAACGGGTATAGAGGCTTTGCTTCAGAACTCCTTCGGAGACGCTCTGCTTCAAAACCTGTGTAACAGTAGCAGATGGATTGCTGGCAGTGGCGGATCCAGGGGGGGGAGGGGGAGCGGCAGGGGGCGGCCGCCCCCCCCCCAAACCAAGTCTGATCCCTCCCTCCCCCTTTTCGGAGGGCATTTTGACATGGGTGGACCCCCCGTGCACACGAAAGAATGGGAGAATAGCATCCTTACGAATTTTCCGCCCCCCAAAAACGGAGTTCTGGATCCGCCCCTGATTGCTGGAGGCGTCCCTCTTTCTCCAGAATTCCGCCTGCTAACTCCTCCCCAGGCTTCCTTTCCCTCGCCCTGAACTCTTAACCATAGCAGGCCCCCCCCCCCCCCCCCCCCCCAAATAAAAGGTGGCGCGCGCCTCAAGCTTCACAGCCCAGGGATTTCCCTAGACCCCCCTAGTTTTCCTGGACAACCCCCCCCCCCCCCCCTTAAATCTTAAAAAAAGGAAAAAATAATTTTTTTTTTTTCAGATTAAGTAGAAAACATCATTTCTCAGGTGTATATATAGAGAAAGGGAAACATACATTACGGGTATGAGCATTTGGTTAATAGACGTCTGTAATTTAGCTAGTGGACTAAAAAAAGAAACAGTTTTATATTTTATCTAGCCTCGCCTCGCATCGACCCCCCCCCCCCCCCCCCCCGAGCCATTGGGACACCCCCCTTGATTAGAATCCTGGGGAAACCCCTGTTCACAGCTTTGCATCAGCGCTCTCGGAAAATGCTCACGCTGCACTCAAAATAAAGTCATCTCTCTCCATACCGAAAAAATGTGTAAAAGCTCAGATTTATTAAAATATTCATGCTCAATTCACATTAAATCTAAAATAATTGTATTTGAAGATATCCGATTCGATTCGCAGCCAATTGTTAATATGCATTGTAGATTGAGCACTCAAATGGTTTTCATATTTCCTCGCCTCTATTGTTTCATTTAAAATAAATACTGCGGACGCCATCACGCACCAGCGCGTGTAGCTACGAACACGGTACGCTCCTTAGTGTTGCAGACATTTGGAAAATGTATTTTCTAAAACCAATGGCAAAAAAATAATAATAATAATTGTGGTGTGTGTATGTTTGTACAGCCTAGAATTAAGTCTGCCTCAACGGGCGACAGGTATCAATGCGGCACAACCGCTAGCCGGGGTCTTTCACGTGCATCACGTAGTAGTGATACACGACCGCACGCCAGTAAGATGCTCGTCCAGATCAAAACGGGCAGGGGGTGGGGATTGAACTCAGGATCCCTGGGTTATGCAGTGACCTCAGGCAAGAGTAGAGAAAACAGACAGTCTTATACAAATATTTTCGGTACCAGATGTGAAAAAGCCCATTCGGTTCCTCTCTCTGAGCGGAAACTGACTAGTGGAAGTTCCATTGTTGGACTTGAACTGATGCGGAAGATTAGTCCGAACCCTGTGTAATACGTGCCTTCTAAAAATTGCCCTCAGTACACACTTTTCCAGCGCTTATCACACATGCGAAAAACGCCGAGCCACTGCAGTAGCTGAGGTGTCCACAGCCCATGGGCTGTGGACGCCCGCTCGGCGTCTGATCTTCCGAATAAGAAAGCCAATGAGAAAATATAACAATACGGCCTTATGGTCTACGAGGCCTTGTGTAAGGCTCGGGAATCACGAGGGCTCGTTTCGCAACCCGCGAGCTTTAATTAAATTCGACGGCGACAAACGTTGCGTCATGTAATCTATTTCTTTTTTTTTTCATTTTCAGTACTGAAAATGTCTTGGACAGCTAATTACTTGTGAGATCTTCCGATTTCTTTGTCGACGTCGCACCTGACTGGGGCAAAGACCTGAGCGGCGGGCTCTTGATCAGTTGCTCAGGGTCGTGCCGAACAGAAGCAGGAACTGCGTGCGGAACAGGCGCCGCACACCACTGACATGCCGCTACTGCAACAAGGACCGCCAACATGTCGACCTAGACCACCTACCCGGGAGGATGATAAAAACCAGAATGATTGAAATCGAGATTGATATCGTACCAGTTTTTACCGTGGTGATCTAAATCAAAACTTTCCCTCAAAAATAATTTTCAAAACTTTTTTTTTATTTACAGTTCGTCTTTTATGTGATGCTTTCTATGTGCATTTATCTAAATCAAAAATTGACCAAACAACGAAGGTTGTAGCAGCTGAACACGAGCAAAAAGCAGTGCTCTTCTGAGCTAATCGGGAAGCTGAGCTTCTTTCTACCTTTCCTCTTTGTCAGTTACAATTCTTTTTTTTTTTTTATATGTTCAGAAAATCATAACGCAAAAGGAACTGAGACAAGAAAAAGTAATGCCATTTAGTGAACAAATCAAAACGTAAAAATGATATTATGGCCTTGTTACCGAAAAAAAGAAAATTCAAGCTGTCTTTGTTTTAGTATGGCTGGATATACAAAAAAAAAAAATATTTAAAATGCACTTTAAATCTAAAAAAAAAAAACTTGTTCGTTCGCATCATTTTTTTTTGTATATATAATCTGATGGACTGGTCAATCAGTCCTAGTGATAAATATTTACATTTTGCGAGCTGCAGTGACATAAATAAATTTGATTTCAAACAAGTCTGGTTAATTTGATTTAAAAATAAATCATGAGTGTTTTTTCCACCTTTCGAGCCATCACGGAAGAACCTCAAGAACGGGGGTGACTTCCAAGGAGGGATGAATCGCCCCCGGGCCCTCGGAGACAAGGAAGGGAAGGCTCTACACTTGCTTCTCGATATCATTCACAAAACTGACTTCTGTAAATTTTGTTTATAATTTTTCTTTAGGCATTACAGATTTGTTTTGAGAAGAGCTGCGAAAGCTACAGTAATGCGGTCCATGCAGGTCAGTTCTACGACCCAGGGGGGGCATTATACAGATGTATAATCGTCACGATGAGTCGGTTAATTGAAATGTGTTCATTAACTTTTTTTCTTTTTAGTTATTGAAATTAAAGATGTGATTCCAATTAGAAGCTTGCCTGAGTGTCGTTGAAGATCACTAAATCAGTACATCTCAGAAATATTCAAGGAGCGTGGGAAGGGGTGGTGCGCTCAAGTCACCACTCGTGCAGCAGGTGCAAGGCTACGTGTGCGAAAACGCGTCCGCGCGGTTTTTCCGTCTCTTATCACCCGTGTTTTGTACCGCGAGCATTGTTCACGTTTCACGAGTGGTAACTTTAGCGCACTCCGCGCTTCGCACATTCTTCTTCTCGTCCTAAAATTGACTGATTTAGGGGCTTATGGTGATGCTCACTAAGTTTCTCGTTTAAACCATATGTTTATCTTCACTAATTAAAATGCTAACTAACAAATGTTAAATAAATATTCAATTTATTTGGACGATTAGCTCCCTATACTATGTCCCTCTGGCCCTAGTAACGCACCTGCATAAGTCACATTAATGTACCTTTCACGGCTTTTTTTTTTTTCAAAAACATGCCATGCCTTAAAAAAAAAAACAAAAAAAACATGCTGTTTAATTTTTTTTATACCCCGAGTCTAGGCCTCGACGCCATCTACACATTCCCCTCACTCCATCCCCCTAAAACGGTATAAATAAAGATTTTCTACTGTTACTATACTTCGTTTCAGCTTGGGTCCAGACGTAGCCGATGCTACAAGCACGAGCGTGTGGCCCTGAACAGTGCCTTTACTGCACGAGCGCACGTGCTTGGCAGGGACGCTGGAAGCCCGGAGCTCGCGCTTGTAGCATCGGGTGCGTCTGGACCCAAGCTGAAACGAAGTATACTTGACAGGATGTTTTCGCGTGCAAAAAAAAAATAAAATCTAAGTTTGTGCCGAAGATATTAATTTATCTGTAGCAGTGGCCTTGCAGTTCGTGTGTCTCTACAAATGCCTTCCGCAGAGGGAGGCATATTTCGTCGACAACCGTGCCTCCTCAAAGAAGGGACGCTTAACGCACGTAAATACGAACAAAAAGGTGTACTTTGTACGAACACGACGGATTTCCCGATTAAAGTAAGAACAACAAAAACGTCATTTTTTCCCTCTTTTTTTTAATTTTAGAGGGGGTGAGTGCAGAGTCCTCCACGAGGCGATGCAGCCTTGCAGTCTTTCTTGCCAAGACAATGGCCGCTGATAGGGCAGAGAAAAACGTCTGGGCGTTTCGAGAGGGTCGCGTAAGATTCCCGCGGAGTACATCGCCCCGCGCTGCTATCTTCGCACTTGGCATTGTCTCTCTTTGAGCCTCCAACCGAGGCTGTGCCCCTCCCCTGCACTGCGCCGACTTCAATGTCGACCACAAGCACGGCTGCCGCGTGGTCAGACTCGGTTCGATAGCCTTACGAAATGTAATTACAATTGCAATGTAGTACTTTGTTCAGAAAATAACGAATTTCAAAATAAACTCTAACACGGTGCTGCCATGTTGGAACTTAACCCGAGACTGGGGTAGAAACAGAAACTTAAAAGTAGAAGGGACAGAGACTTGTCTCTGTCCCTTCTACTTTTAAGTTTCTGTTTCTACCCTAGTCTCGGGTTAAGTTCTAACATGGTAAATATCCACCAGCTCGCCTGTACTTTAACCGTTTTTTCATTAACGGTGCTGATTCTCGACGGGAGTTTTCCTTTTACTTTAAAAGATATATGGGAATGGCAGAGAGAAGCAATACAAAGACAGATCAAGGTAGGACAAGCCCCTTGCCAAGCCATGCCGCAGCGCCCGCGCGCGCACGCACAAACACCCATTTACGCACGCACGCACGGACACACAACACACACAAAGAAATTAATATCGCGGATTCAATCAAGCGTGCTCAACCTGGAATGAATTCAAAACTCCTTCCAAGTGCGTAGGGCACTAAAAATAATTTTAATAGTGTATTTTTCTTCTCTTTTCGTAATCTTAACCTAAGTGCACTACGCATCCCAGGAAAACTAAAATCACAATCATGAGGAGCCTTTTTTTCTTTTTTCTATAAACGGGACCGAACATTGCGAGACGCCCCTTTTTCAGTCATGTTATATATAGAGTATTCCACGTGATCTGAGCCAAAGTTTAAAAAATATGTCGGTACATTGTAGGAAGACGCAATCAAATGAATAAGTTTGTTCGTTGTTCGGAGCAAGTCAGTCTATTTTTTTGTATTTTGATTAATTAAATAATTAATTAAGGCTAAGTAATTAACTTTAAGAATATTCAGTTTAGAGCAAAAGTTCCAATGACAAAGTTCTAGAGCGTCCTCAGAAACTTCCAGTTCAGTAGTTTTCATCAACAAACCTTAACACCTTTTTTTTATGGGCTTCGAAAAAAGTTTGCAAAATATGAAAAAACGGTTTGACTTTGCGCATGTGCACCTTGTACTGCAGCGTTCTCAACCGTGGCTTAGATAAACTAGGCCTGAATGCTGAATAGAGCACAGTTGACTGGGCGCTGTTAACAAATTTGCGTTTTTTTTGTAGTTTTTTTCTTCTCGTGATTCGGGCATTTTTTTTGAAGCCCGGACAAACGAACCGTGTTAGAGGTTTCTTGATAAAAACAACTGAATTGCATGTTTCTGAGGACGCTCTACAACTTCGTCATTGGAACTTTTGCTCTAAAGCGAATATTTCTAGAGTTAGATAA
Source organism: Ixodes ricinus (assembly GCA_037355805.1). Taxonomy (NCBI): domain Eukaryota; kingdom Metazoa; phylum Arthropoda; class Arachnida; order Ixodida; family Ixodidae; genus Ixodes; species Ixodes ricinus. The sequence goes on along the minus strand of JAZHYW010039251.1, from coordinate 18,223 downwards.
TTAATCTTAATTAATTAGTAAATTGGGCAAAATACAAAAATAGCCTGACTTGCCCCAAACAATTGACAACCTTATTCGTTTGGTTTCGTCTTCCTAAAGGGCACCCAAATATTTTTTAAACCTTGGCTCAAGTTACGTAGAATACCATATACGTTACGTAGAATGCCATACAGTTACGTAGAATACCAAATCTGAAAGCTTGAAAAAAAAAAAAAAAAGAACCTGTAGTACATGTTTTTTTTTTCTTTTAAAGCTTTCAGATTTGTTTAAAAAAAGCCGTAAAAGTTATACTTATGCGGTTCGTGCAGGTGAGTTCTACGGCCAGGGGGACATAGTATAGGGGCTAATCGTAACGATCAGCCGGCTAATTAATTAAATTTTGTTAAATAACTTTTTAATTAATGAAAATATACATATAATTTCAATTAGAACCTTGCTGAACGTCATCGAAAGCCACTAAATCAATAATTTTTAGAAAGACTTTGAGCGCGTGAGAAGCGTAGTAGTGCACTAAAGTTACCACTCGTGGAGCAGGTACAAGGCTAGTGGTTTCGGTAAGGCGCCCGCGCAATTTTTCCGTCTGTTATCTAGCTCCAGCTTTCTATATATATATATAAAGGGACGTGTAGCGATGTTTGGTCGTTTTTTTTTTTTTTATTGAAAAAGGTCACGCATGAGCATGATTGTAAGTTTGGGTTTTCCAGCATTCTGGCGCGCGAGTTGAGCTTGTTTCATGAAAAAGACAAACAAGACTCTCGAATTCTTGTGTTTTTCGGGCTGTTTCTATTTTGCGTGGTATGTAGCCACGCCCCCAACTACGATTGTTGCTATATTTACTTATGACTAATTATTGCTCGAGAATAATTCACTACAAATACACCGCCGCGATGCAGTGACTACGCGCAGTTACTATTCTTGACAGCTATAGCAATTGTTCGCGATGCCGCGTTTTCCGCACTCAAATGTTCTCGTTGTCTGATAACCTAGTATACAGCGTTTTACATTCATCCCGTTTGTGCCTTTGTTTCACCCAGTTTATTAATCGTACGATAGGGCGCCCAGTTCAGAGTGGTTTAACAGATTGCCTTTATCGAATCACATCAAAGCCTTTATCGAAGACACCGTGCTCAATCTTTAGGTCGCAATCACGCGCACCGGTTACCCGAGCCGCCACCAGTCGGCGCGCTCCTCAGGCCGCCATTGCCGGCCCGTATTTTGGCCTGCGCCTGCGCTCCGGTTACCTCGCTTGCGGGTACTTGTGTGACGATGCATGGCGGCAGTGGGTCGCGTAAACGGCGTCCAATGGGCAAGACGTGTTCTGTAGTGGGTTGCAAAAACTGCGGTGGCAACATTGAGAACCGGAATTACGCTGTGTGCATTGAACATGCCCCGCTGAAGCACGTGAACTGCCCGTGCTTTGTTCCGTTTTCGGTGCACCGATTCGTACTGAATAAAGCCCGGTTCACATGATGCGATTTTACTTGCCATTTCGCAGTTGCGACGCGGCTAGGTGCGTCAGAAAAAGCATGGTGGAAGCTACAGTTCTCAACATCGCAGCTGCAAAGATCGCGCCATGTGAGTCAGGCGTAAGCCGAGGACGGAACTGCCAGCAGTTTTAATACGAAAGCATTCACTGTACCCTGGAGCGAACCGGCGTTATCAGACTTTTGAAGCCGCGCCAGACGGCACTTAAACTCCCCTGTCCTAATGGAACGTGAAGCCTGTCGTCTGTAGCAGCGATTTTTTCTCGGGTCGCAGTTAGCATTCGCGCAAAACTTTCTACCCAACGCACAGGTTGCCTGCTGTAACTCCGATGCATCCAACGTCGAACACGATATTTTTCTGATGAGCGAGGAGGCGCACCGCCAAACCCAAGACGGCATGCGAGCGACTCCTGGGCGACGAGCAAAGTTTACTAAGAATATACTACACAACCGAGCGCGGTTGCGACGAGCAACAGCGAGCAATCCGCCCCCACGGCGACGGGCCAGCCCGTCACTTATCGCCAAGTTTTTCGCTTGCCAAATCGCCTACGGGATTAACGTGCCAAAATGCGGCGAGAAACAAGACCGCGACGTGTAAACTATACGCACGTGCAGCGATGGATAAGACTGCGATAGCCTTGCTGTGTCAACTCGACATTATCAGAAGTTACACTGGGTTTCAGCTACCTTTCTTTCCGGCAAAAACGTAACAAAATGTGATGAACTTAAATGGTCTTTGAAGGCCATAATGTCGTGTTGTCGACCCATTCACAGTCCGATTCCACACCCCGGCGGTGGCTGGCCAAGCGCAGTACCCAGTGCTGTACGTAGTGCAGCAGCGGGAAAGTAGAGGCCGGCAATGGCGGACGAGTCACGTGATGCCAAGATGGCGGCGCCCATGCAAGGTTGCCTGAAAGTGTACACGACGTTCGCTACAGACATGATGACAGAAGTTTCTGCGGACACTCCTCAAGAATGTTCGAAGTACTTCATACATGGGAGTATGTAGGATTCGATCATGTCTGCGGACAGTTGTTCGCGGTTGAAGGACTGCTACCCGTTGCAACGATGTTCAATCTCAATGCGACACACGCGACAAGTATCGGGCAAACTCTTTCTCCTTTGCAGCTTCGCAGAAGAACTTTTTCGGATCTGTTTTCTCGTTAGATTCAGATTATGACTCTTATCACACCCCGACCAAACATATTTTAGCAAATGCATGTAACATTCAACGCATGACGTCAGAGGGTCCTGTCGTCTGGTCGTCGATCCTTGATACTCTATTGTAAAGGGTCTCACCCTGAAGTTTTGCGGTTCCGAAGGCGCGACTGATTTGATAAAGGCACTGGAGGTTGAGGATAGCGAGGAAAAATGGACGTTCGGGGAAGCGGAGATAGCCAAGCAGAGGTAATCTGACAACATCTGACAGGTGGCATAAGTCGAAAGAATTAAGTATACATATTTTATTTTATTGCCTCTCTCTTGAATGATCCCCCTATGGAGGAGTAGAGTCGGTAAACATGGATGGATGCTGGATGGATGCTAACGCCTCCACCCTTCAAAACGGGCAGTAGCTTGCTCCACCTAGCCATTTTGGTGCTTAGTATTATTGTTGCCATTTATGCGAAGCTTTTTCTGAAATTGCGGGAAACGCTTCTCTTAACGCAATGTTAAAGCGGACCGCGACAGAGCAAGACGCGAATGCCTGAGCTTGCTGGCGTCTTATTTAAAGCCCAGAAAGTTTAACTCTGGTGCATTATAGGTACCAAAATGGCGGCGCAAACAAGAAAATCAGGAAGTGTAGTATCGATGCTCCAAGCGTAGATTATTTAGCGGCTCCGAGGTGGAGGGACCATGGTTGCCAAAATGACGCAGACCCCTTCAAAAGTCCGACAAGAAACATTGATATGGTCGCCATTTTTGGGACACACGAAGCGCCTGATTGGATCCAAACGTTGACGCAGCCGTTCATGTCCAATAGCATGCTCAAAGTACGTGATGAAGCAATGGCGGACAGGCCTAATTATTATAGGAATTATTAGTTGTCGCAATTAGAACAAAACAAAAAGTCTAGGTGGCGCAAGCCACCGCTCGAATAAAAGGATTCATTCATCCGGCTGCGCTCGATCATTAATTTGCTGCCATAGTAAAGGCCTCGCCGACCATCGGTCCATTGGGTCGATTGACAAATATATAGTCCCCGCGTTACGCAGTTCAAATGGGCCATTCGTGCGATCGGTGAATCTTTTTGAAATCATGACTCTCCGTTTCACTCGACATGCTTCGGTCTGAAGATATGTGAACTTACCATGCACACACAACGGGAATGTATACTTGAATATTTCCGGGAGGGATTCAAATCTCACGACCTAGCGGAGTTTCGACTCTAGTCAACAGCAGTGTCTCAGCGAACGATTTCTTCTGGTTGCGTCGCGATAAAACAGAATAACTGAAAACATTTTCCACCGCGAGAAAGCTGAGGCAGCAAAGTCGTTACTCGCGCCCACAAGTCCTCGATTTCTTATCCAGATACATCGACTTCGGGGAGGGGGACGGCCTCGATAGCGCACCGTAGGCACGACCAGATAGCGAGAAACGCCAACACACAAATAAGGCTTCCCTCGCCCGATTTTTGCAGAAAGACAAAGACCCAAGTAGTTTTCCGCCTCCGACAAACCGAGTCACTGCCCAGTCGCCCACTTTCACAGCGCGATTACTCGGAGCAGCCGTGAGGCTTCGGTGCACTTTGTTGAACTCAAGAACCGCATATTCAGGATCGCTTTCGCCGGTTATCCAAGATCGCGCTGCGAAGTGCTTCGAAAAGTCTTTGTGACACATTGTCCGTGCTAGCAGGTACAACGTCATCGATGCTCCAAGCGTGACCACCTGCCAGGGACCGCTTCCACCGGTTCGCCAAATCCGGCTTGCGAAGTGCTTCAAGAAGTTCTTCTTGAGACACATTGTCCGTGCTAGCAGGTACAACGTCCTTGTCTGCTCAAGCGTGACCTTCTGCCAAGGACCGCTTCCACCGGTTCGCCAAGATCGGGCTGCGAAGTGCTCCGAGAAGTATCTCTCAAGACCCATTCTACGCGCTCAAGTGTGACGGCGTCTGCCAAAAAGGCGACAGGATGAGGACGACGGAAGCCATGTTCTGGAGCAGCTATTCGGCGGTGGCGTCGCCGAGCATCCAGGAGGAGATCTTCGTGCAGAAGTCGGCGCCCAGCACCGTCTGGTTTACCAAGACTGCTTCGGTCGACGAGGGCGCCACCAAGATCACGAGGCGCCAGTGGCTCATCGCGGGCCTCATCTACGCTGGAAACTTCTGCGCCGCCATGAGCTTCTCTCTCCAGGCGCCTTTCTTTCCCAAGAAGGTGAGTATCCATATATTCCAATAGTTACCTTCAGGCGCTGCCATACTTGTCTTTGCGGGCTGTGGATATGTTGTGGGCATACATAGTTGCTTTCCCTGCGGAATATCAAACGATTACGTACGCGTCCACAATTCAATAACTCGCTTTTTTTTCTTAAAGGGGGGGGGGTTATAAGCGCTGAAAAAACATCCCAGAAGTCAACGACGAGCTCTTGTCTCAATTGTAATCACGCTTAAAAAAGTTTTGCTGCCGTCAGGTGGAAACGAAGTCAAACCACGCAAAAAACGTTGCCTTTTTTTTTCTTTTTGAGACGTATATTAAATAGGGCGCAGGGAAGATATCTGAGGTACGCTATAATTATAGATTGCTCACCTTCAAATTTTATTCTTGAGCGAAGATCCCAAACAATAATCTTATTAAACGCTCGATTTTTGTTTCTGTTTTTCTTTTTGTTTTTACATTTTAATTCTGAAACATCTTGCTTTTTGCCGATTGAGTCATTTACCGACCTGCAGCTAACCTTATAATATTCGCGTGTCCTATTCTAGCTGAAAGGTATGTGAATGCCCCTACTGTAGCGCATTTTGAGCACAGATTAAAGTGTCTGAAGTCTCTAGAGAAATTCAACGGAGAGTTGTCTCCGGGTATAGAACATAATAATCATAGTCTGGGCTGCCATCATTAGCTACTGGGCTGTTCAACGTTTCTAAGCATGCGTGTAAAAAAATGCCTGCTCGGATATCTTCGACGCAATTTCAAACTGACATATGTAAAACAACTAGCTCGTATCAGACTTGTAAGATCACGATACATTGAGTAAACGTCATTTTGTCTGGACTCTGACAACATTCACTGGTATCAAGCATAGGTCGATGCAAAACAAAAGCGTGCACTCCGATTCAAATTATCAGATTACACTCAAGTTTTACTCCGCTCAGAATACAAGCTAGCATCAATTTACCCTCATTCAGAAGGAAATTATCGCACTTGTCTTTGTGTCACAAGGTTAACTATCACAGACAATGGCATCAGGGCCATCAGGCTTCGTTTGTCACTCAATCGCGTCTCAGTTCCTTGATAGAGTGCGTAAAGTCCGCACTAGTTTCAATTAATTGTTTTAATTTCGCAGTCCTATCTCGCCAAATCCTGCCCGATAGTATGACCGTTCCACATCTTATCTTCCAGTCGAAAAATGCTGAGTCACTGGACTGTTACGCATGCGTGGCGTCTCATATTTTGGGAAGACAGCTACTGCGCACGCTCAGAACGCCTTCCACAGCCCAGAAGACAAAGATGGCAGCTGCCCAGAAGGCGGTATTTGGAAAGGGCTATAGTGACCCAACAATATTATACCATATTTATTCCTCAACTAAGATACATGTTCAATCATCGTTGAACCAATCATAGAACAGAAAAGGCCTATGTGACGTGCGCTTTTGAGTCTGCTTGGTTGGTTCCAACTTGAGCGTCAGGCCGCTGCGCTGATTTTCTGCGTCCGCCATTGTTTGGGCACGCGACGAGGGCTAGCGCCAGCGTTCAGCGTGAACTCGGATCCAATCACATGCTTCGAGCCCAAAGATGGATGGAGGGATGCTAAAGGCTGTGCCCTTCATGACGCGCGGTAGTTTGCGCCACCTAGCGTAGAAACTAAGAACCCAAAGTATGCTTTCTTTCTCCGCCAATTTGCTTACCCTCTGCAATTTCTGTAACTATCACCAGGCGGTGTAGGATATCACCAGGGGGATAAGCAAGACGGTGGGACATAGCGGGGACGAATGGATCGGGATAACGCCGCCTGCTGCAGATTGGTCAGCGGCGTGGCGCTGACCAATCGCAACAGGCGGCGATTTCTCGGTCCCGCCGTCTTGCATAGCCCTTCTGGATGATCTTTGGGGGAACGGGCCAAAAACTAAAAACATCGCCCGCGCCTCTTTCCTCCGGCGAGGAGTCGCCGATTTCCTCTGGGCAAGCCTATTCGGCGTTACCCCGGCACGGGACCCACTGGGAGACAGGGTGGAGACTTTGGAACGAAGTCACGTGGGAGGGAGTCCCAATTTTTCTTTGTCCTTATTCCCAGCTGTGTCAGTTAGTTGTATGCCATCCAATTCTCCCTAGGTAATTTCCACACCAGTGTTCTAATCTCCTCTTTGTTATTAAAATGCACTTCTCATCCATTTTTTCATTCTCGTCTGCAAACCTCAGCGCTCCAGCCTAATCCGTCGCTCCTTTCAGGAAGGTCGAAGCAAGCCCTGTGCACCTCAACACCACATGTTCTATTGTCTCGTCTTCGCCTCGGCATACGGCACACCACGCGTATCCATTTCCTCATACCTTATCCTATGTCCTAGTCCTCTACAGGGTGTTTCACGAAAGGTGGACAGCAGAAGCGCTACCAGCTTCTGCTGCGTCGCGTGATGACAGCGCAGCAGAGGTTGGTTGCACTATCTCTCCACGGGGCGCGGTGCCGCCGGGGCCGAGATGCGCTCCGATAGCAAAACCGAAACCTAAAAACCCGTCGAATTTGTGAGTTTTTTCAGAAAGCCGTAAAATGCTTCGCGCGCCTTGTATCGTTCTGCGATTTGTTAATTTAGTGTTTTTCGATGATGCTGAGCAATTTTCTAATTAAAACCATGCCCTTAGACACAATAATAAAAAAGTTAATTACGCAAAAATAATTAACAATCTAGTTATCCTGGACATCAAAAAATTTCCTAAATAGGCCCCTCGGCCCAGAACCAACACTACACAAGCTGTTTTTTGTTGCGACGCGTAGTTTTCGCAATATCGAATTTGTCCACCTTTCGTGAAACACCCTGTATACCCCCGTCCTAGCCTCAAATAACAACGAGCTCCCCCGTGAATTGTCATACCAATGCTCCTTCCTTATTTCCTGTTGTCGTCCCCTGTACATAGTTTAAGCTGATTTTCCCTGCATTGTTTTCCCACATCTTTCTCTCGGCATCTTGTACTTCCGTTTTCACAGGGGTAGTCTGCCCTGCCCCAGCACTTGACTGTTGGTATTTCAGTTTCAGTTTTCGGGTTCGGTTTGTCCATTTAGTTGTCAGACTTTTCGTGTATAGATGCTTATATACTTTTCTCGTCCATCACGTCTCCTCAGTCGTGTCCAGCCTTTGGTCAAATTTCAACTCGAAAGATGCCCAGCCCATGTCTCCCTGCACTCCTTCATTTGGTGCATTCCCATGCGTTTCAGTGCCAGTCTGCCTACGCTCCTCTGCCGAGTCTCTAAGCTAGCCTGGACCTTAGATTTTATGCATAATACCGCACTGCCAAAAGCCAACCCCGGCACCATGACTCCTTTACATATTCCCCTAACAACTTCATATCTATTGTAATTCCATAGCGCCTATATGCTTCATAATTCTTTTCCCCTTCTTTTGGCATATTTTCATCCTGTTTTTCTAAGTATTGTTTTCTCTCATTCGGTCATACTGCTATAGTCAGTGGCAGGTCAAGAACGAAGTGGAAGCTCCTCTTTCCACTTTAGTAGAGCGAATGAGGGAGACGAGGCAACCTCCTCTCCACCGTTCGCTTCGCTGAAGTGGAAAGGGGTGGGACTCAGGGGTGGGAAAGAGGCCGCAGTGTGACAAAGGCCGGAAGCAGACTCGCCTTTTGACGAGCACGGCCTTTTCCATGAAGATCTTTGTTGCCGCGTCGCCGACGTGCAAAATTTGCAGCGGGACAAAGGTACCGGAACTGAGATTACATTGTCTGCGCAACTCCAAAGCAGCTCGTGGCACTTTTTGCGTCACACTGTTGACAAAGTCCTTCTAATCGGGTCGTCGAAAGCGGTGCCGCCGTCTTATCGGTTATTTGCCGGTTACGCAACGATAACGTGAATGAGTGCGATCAGGACAAGTGACATCCTTTTTTTTTTCTTGTCCGTTTTTTCGTTTGTTTTTGTTTTTGTTTACGATACGTCCTGTGCAGACTAATAGGGAGTTTAGGTACATCGTCCCGATACCTCCGAGGACGAGAACGTCAGTGGAGTGTCGTTCATCATCATCGGCGTTATGAGAATGATATGCCAAAAGTCCCTAATATCTCGTGAAAAAGGGGTAGTAGGCTGACTATGCGAATTCCAAGTGTGGCCATTGTTTAAAATGTTTGAAGGCGGAGGCTTTTGAGTTCCCTGTTGATATGAATATATGGTTTCTGCCTAGGTGCATGTGTGTGTGTGCGTTTCGTTTTTGATCGATCGGGTTTGCCCCACCCTGACGGTCAAACTTTGACACTCCATGTTATGTTTTCAGAGGTGCCGTAAAACTTTACTGTGGACTCGAAGTGTGCAGTGCTGACCAGCTCACCGAGAGAACAAATAGAGGATCAAAACAACGCTCTGTATAAAGGCCCGTTCACACTCTTGCGACCTCTTAAATCTTGGTTCCTTGCGACCTCTTAAACCTCTTAAAACGAGAGGACACAGTGGCGCCATCTATCGGGTTGCAGTGTAAACTTGATGGTCCGGCATATTTTCTATTTCTCCCGCGCATTATCCTTTCTTTCTTGGCTCGAAAAACTTTTGTAAACGTTATAAACGAGCCTTTCTCATAGGTATTACGCACATTCGACCTCGGAAATGCCGCAAAACCGTCGCTCTTGTGAAATGCAGTTCCACGATCACCGCATAGATGGCGCCAGAAATGAAATTTTAAGAAGTTTTAACAGATCTGGTCTCTCTCGGTCGTACTCGGTCGCAAGAGTGTGAACGGGCCTTAACTTGTCGAGGGCTTTCATCGTTTTTACCAAAAGAAAACTACACAAAAAAAATGAAAGCCGTTTGCAACTCCCTGTAACGCCGGAGTAGAGCGCAGCTCTTGAGGAGGAGGAGAGAGAGGGTACTGAAGGGGGGGGGGTCACGTGACCTGACGATGATGATCCAATGACGTCACTGATGACGTCATCAGTGATGATGACGATGACGATGTGGATGCCAATGACGTCATCAGTGACGTCACTGGTGGTCTTCATCTCATGATGATGATGACGATGCGGATGCCGATGACGTCATCAGTGACATCACTGATGAGGTCACCAGTGATGATGACGATGACACCGCGGATGCCGATGACGTCATCAGTGATGTCACTGATGACGTCGCCAGTAAGCGTCAGGACGACGACGATGCGGATTGCCGTACGACGTCACCAGGCAGCCAGCCTGGAGATTGCGTATACTTCAGGTTGCATGCAACCCAGGTGCAGCGCCAGCTGCTACGCAACTCCCGCTGCATGCCAGCTGCATGCAACAGGTTGCCTGCAACCCAGGGCATGGCCGGTTGAGCGGCGCAACAAGCTGGCGGCGCAACAGGGGAATGCATGCAGCCCAGAAGGCATACAACCTGTTGCATGCAACCTCCCGAAAGGAGACCGAGGTCCTCCCGATGGCCGTGCCGAAGGGACCCGAGGTCCTCCCGAGAGACCTCGGGTTCCTCTCACGAGTAGCACCCCCGGGCCTCTTCGGAGAAATTTGCCCATAATGCACCGCGCGGATTGCGTGACAGCGGCGACGGCGACGCCGACTTAGCGACGGCTGACGGCGACGGCGACGGCGACGCCGCCCGCGCCGGAAACGGGCGCCTAAGAGCTGCGCTCTAAGAAAAACACGTGGACAGGAGGAAGTCAGCTGTGAACGGGGCGTAGCAAGGGATACTACAACGAAATTTCGGCGCTCATTTTTGGTCTATATGTGTCCAAAAGAGCAGTATCACATGGAACATACCAATATCTTGTTAAAAAAAGTCTCGAAAAGGAATTTTAAAACGAATTAAACGATTAGCAAAGAGCACCTGGTGGATGTCGCTAACGCCTCGTTTGTAATGCTCGTCTAGGAACCTTGAGAGCTAGTGACGGAAATCGTCTCGCCTCCGGCCACGACGAGAGAAGGGGGAAGGAGGAACTCCCCTCTTTCCGAGAATCCTTTTTGTGTGTCGCAGAAGTCGCTATTGTCCCCCTACAAGATTATAGAAGATTAACCCGTCACTCAAAATTCGTACAAAAGCAGCCGCTTCGGTGGCTGGACCGACTAGGCCATCCTCTCGACGTCAGCCTCGCCGTAGCTTTGCTCGTTTGAGACGATTTACGTCACGATTGCGCTGGGCCTTCTCCGAGCGCTTGCCAGAGTGGGCCGTTTATAACGAAAAATACAGCCACCAGGATCAAAATACAAACGGGCGATTGTCATTTACGGATATTGTGGATCATATTCAACCTATTTTTGAACACGACGGGAATATTTCAAATTTCGTTGAAGTATCCCTTAAAGGGTGACCCTTCGAACTGCCTTCTTTATTGGTGGTTTTTTTTTTCAACCATTTTTACGCTGCTTGTTTTAGTATTCTTTTTTCTGTAGTTTTCACCAAATTGTTTTTATCGGATCAAAATTCTACGGAAGGCCGTACTGGGGTACTGTCCTTCAAGGTTCAGAGGTCCATTCAAGCGCGTACGATGGAAATTCCCCAACTTTCTTAACTCATCCAGAACAAGGACGCACACGATTAGGTTAGTTTTTAAATCATTAGCAGACGGGAATAGCCTGGTTTTGCAGGACTGCCTTTAGAGCTATACAAACGGTCATATTAGCATATCCCGTGCCATGTTACCCGACGGCCGAGACATTGTGTTTGCATCAGACAAGCATACAAAGGTACAAACCACTCAGGGGCAGCTTCGAGGACGTCAACTTGGTTCTTTACAGTGCCGAGGAGAAAGGCGCCACGCCGACCGAGTACGGACTCATCTTCTCCGCCTTCTGCTTCACCATCTTCCTCATCGCTCCCGTCTACGGAAAGCTGGTGAGCGAGCGCACACCGACTTGGCGCACCGAAGCCGCGGTCACACTGCAGACCAGTCACCAGGGGTAAGATAGGCAGGTGGGAAATAGCCCATAGAAGCCTACCGCATGCGCCATGACCGGATTGTGTACTCGTCTGCTTGCGGGTACCCCTGATTTGCGACAGATGGCGCTGCGGCAAGAGGAAAAAAATCGGAATCGGATTTGCATGGAACTTTATGGGAGAGTGCGCAAAATAAACCGAGAGCACAACAGTCCTCCATTGAAAATCCACGAGAAACCATCTCCGTCAGTTTAGCCGGTCGCCACCGGTCGCCCACCCGGAGTGAGAGTTCGAGGTGCTCCACATAGATGGCGCCACAGAAAAAGAGAAAACCGAGGGGGACACAATCCGGTCGCTCATTTGGCTCTCGTTTCCCCACCTGTCTATCTTACACCCTGCTGCAGACATTGGCTGGAGCGTGCTTCTTGCTTGTATGACGGTCCTCTGCAACATTGGTCGTCTGTCCGCGTTCGAAACATGCACATGTGCGAAGCAAACACGCTCAGAACAAGCCTGACGTACGTGTGTCCGCGGACAATTCTGTCATCATCTCTGCAGAGAAATATCCGTGTCTTTTTGTACAGATGTATGCACGGCGTGACTGAACCTTACCTAAATGAGCTGCTTTTGCGGGGGCTCTTTCTGGCGACGTTTGCAGCTGCGGCTGGGGTGGGCACGAGTCTCGGCTGAACGCTGAGTCAGCACTCGTGCTCGATCCCTGCCATGCTCTGGCCTCCTTTAGGTGACGCCTCGAAATTCGGCACTGCGGCTTTGTTATCTATAGAAGCTTGTGTTATTACTTCCCTTTTCCTCGTTTCACATTTCTCTACTTTCGCGTCTTCTCCACTAGATGGGGTCGCCTCCGCTGGAGTTGCGCAGTGTGCCTGGATTTCAGGGTGTTTCAGGACAAAAGCGCCACAAGACAAGGACACAAAGAAGAGACACAGCACAAGCCCTTGTGCTGTGTCTCTTCCTTTATGTCCTTGTCTTGTAACGCTTCTGTAAAAAAAAAAAAAAAGGTTTATGAGCCAAGTTTGCAATGTGAGCTGCGATGAGGCTATACGAGAGCGGTGATCACCTGCAAGCGTCTCCTCTCGGATTCTCCTTCTCGCTTTTCGCGACGACTCAACGCATGCGCCCTTGCGACCAATCTGCACCGTAGGCGTCCGCCACTAAATTGCAAGCGCTTTCCGAGGTTTGAGTTGCTCCTCGCTGCTTCTTTTGCAGGGGGTTGTGGTGACGTCAGAACGACGCCGAGTTCTGATTGGCTCTGATTTGAAGGATAGTGGTGGGTAGACCTCAAGGCAGCTTGCTTTACGGTCTACCCACTATCCTTCAATCAGAGCCAATCAGAGCTCGGCGTCGTTCTGACGTCACCACAACCCCTGCAAAAGAAGCAGACGAACTCATCTCTGTTACGTCACGGCGCGGTGGTGGCGCGTCGGTCGCACTTCCGGTCTGGGGCTGTGGGCGGAAGGCCCCATGTAAGGCGTGTATTCCTGCGTTGTTTTGAAAGGAACCTGACGAAAACATGCCTTTTCGTCAAACCGCCGCGACTGGGGCTGTGCCAAAAGAGTCGAGAAAGGTTTGAAGATCAGTTTTCATGTTCTCGGTTCGTCCGAGAACATGAATATGTTGCAAACCAGCCGCCGCCGGACCACAATTGCTTGGGCGGGAAGCACTTTGGGTTGAATTCACGGATACTTGTGGTCATCAGATTTATTTGTTTTGTTCCAACATGAACGCCGGAAAACCCTCAAGTTGTACGGCCCACCTGCGGACTACGTTCAGCGCGTCTTGAAGTTCGAACGGCCGTCTGATCGTTCGAACTGTCGTCTGCTCTTTCAAACGCATCTGCTTGTCGTCTGCTCTTTTAGACGACACCGGCCCGTAGACCAAATGTTGGCCCGGTACTTGCGTTAAGAAGTAAGTGCAGGCCTCAAAAGACTTAGGTTTGAAGGTTGGTAAGCAGGCTCGACGTAAACAGTAGATACAAGGAGATGTTGATTATTGTTACCAGCGGCCATCACCGACTTGTTATGCCTGATTCACTTCGTCCGATTCTGCTTGCGATTTTCAGTATCGACGTCGACCACCTCAGCTGCGGTTCACGCTTTTGCAGCCCGAGCGACGTCGCGGCTGAAAATTGCGAGCGAAATCTCATCATGTGAATCAGGCTTTAGCGTACATTCTGCGGCGTCCACGCGGAATGAATCGCCGCATGTCAGATTATTCACGCGAAGTTTTGCGGTGTAACGAGCTTCGTTGATTTCGCTGACGGCGCTCATGTAGTCAGACATTGTCAGGAAGACGTAAAATCAACAATTCGAAAGCGATAAAGGGCAGGGGGACTCACACCGACGCCGATAACATCGCATTTCAATGGTTTGTTTATGGGCGACGGCGAGCTTGTTGCCCACACCCCCATCGCGCATGCGCGGCGCCGGTGGCGTCCGCTAGGGGCGCTCCGGGCGCTCCGGTTTGTTTGTAAACATGAGTTGGTGTATAAAGTTGCGAAAAGTGAGAAGACAAGAAGTGCTGTTACTGTGCTTGGAATGCTGGAAGCATGAATGCTTGTACACACGTTTGTAAACGAGTGTGACTGACTGCGCTGCAAACCCCTTACGACGAGATAACACGCTAGCACACTGGCGCCATATATGAGATAGATCTGGAACTATTCCGATTTGCGTGTAACTAGACAGAAGGCAGCACCTGCGGGATCACATCTACGGACAGTCTATTAGAAAGGATCGCTTATAACATTTTCAGAATTAATTCGAGTCTACGGCGATAGAAATATGCGTGAAGCCCGCCGATTCACATCGTGCGATTTTGCTCGTGAAGTCGAAGCTGAGAAGTCGGGCACCACAGCTTTCCCCAGGCTTTCTTTGCCGCACGAGCGATGCCGTAACTGCGAAATCGCACAATCCGAATCAGGCTTATTGATAATAAAATAACGAATAAATTAATGAATTAATTAAACGCAGATTCGAAGTGCTCCAGGTCTACCATATAAATTGCGCCTGCGTGTTCGCTCGTCCCGTGCCGTTACGAGCGCGGTTAATTGTCGCAGTGGTTCACAGTCAAACGCAAATGTGTAAACCGCAGCCTTGAGCCCGTTGTTGTTTGTGGCGATGATAGACCTTACATCTGTGTCGTATACCACGGTTTCGCATGCGATCATTGTTGATCTCGAGTCGCGTGCTTGCAGATTGCGCTGGTGACGCCCAAGACGATGCTCAACGGGGGCTTCATCCTCTCCAGCGTCTGCGTCATCTGCTTCGGGTGAGCACTTCGCCGCGCGACTCGCGTCGGACGGTGTGACTGGCGCCAGGGCGTTTATTATCATGCAGCTCGACTGCGCGGTGCACAAACGCCTACAGACAAAAGTAGTTCGCTGCATTCGGCACTCTCAATCTAGAGCTAGCGGAGAGTTTTGAATGGGAAACCCCGACAATATGAGTTCCTAAAGCAGATTTCGGGGCGCCGCACACCGCATGCGCATGAGGCTATAGGGTTCTCCTTTTCTAAACCTATGGTGCCTGGATCGCGTCTCCGACTGGTGTGTTTAGCGTCCTATCCCGCCCATACATCAAACGTGCTCCCCAAGTGGCAACAAATGACGTCACAGAAGCCGGAGTGTCATGCTGCCTAGCCTGTCGCGATCCTGGCGGTTGGCCGTAGAAATGCTGGCGAAAAGCACGAGCGAACGCGAGTGTCGCTGTCGTCACGGCGTCCCAGGCGTCCCAACTTCCGGCTGCTGCAGCTTCCCTGGACTGTCACAATGGAGAGCGACCTGCAGCAGAACAGGCGTCTGCCATATATACCAGAACTGTTGGAACGCCGCCAGGATCGCGACCGGCGACAGCATGACACTTCTATGACGTCATCAGGCGGAAATTGAGAGACCGCTGTTTTGGGCGCGGTAAACACACCAGTCGGAGACGCGTTCCAGGCACCATACTTAAAGGGCGCCGCCATCTTCTCAGTGGGGTGCAGCTCTTGGGCGACCATAATCCGATTACTACGCCTTAACAAGGCTTCGTGATCTCATTATGACGTCCAAGCGCACCAACCGAGCAAGATGGCAGCGCCCTGAAGCGTAAGTTACGATAAGAAATATAGCCATGTCAGCAATGATAAAAAAAACGCTTTCCAATCACCCGAAGACAAAACTATACGTAGCCGATTAGAGCAAAACCGCTGGCCGCGAACTTTCAAACGCGAATCCTGATATTATCGAATAATTCAAAAATATTTACAAACTCGATCATGCTGACAAAGACTGATAAGCACAGAATGTGTGCCTTACAATCATCGGCGTCTCTTCCTGCTGCTTCTGCCATTTCTTACGTTTTCGATAAGCTCGCGCCTCTCTTGCCTTCTGAACGGCACTGCCTCGCCACAAAGCAAGTGTGGCGAAGATTCGCTCCCATTTTTGACAAATGCCATGAGATGGCGCAGCATGACACGCCCACACGCTTCGAACGCCGCGCGAAAGGATATCTTTCGCGTCGCGAGCAAACGCCATCCCTCGCTAGCTCTTTTTTTCCAATGAAAATTGGCTAATAAAGCGCATTCTGCGTTAAAATGCTGCTTCTTAGCTTTCTGCCGCGTGTAGCGTGTTTACTAGTTGATTTGCGCGGGTTGTAGTATCCCGTGCGCGTTTTCCCGTGTGCCGATTGAGCAACCACAACTGGCTTTCCGCTGCCCCACCGAGATGCCCCATGAAATGGGCGGCGATGAATTCACACAAGCCTGCGTAGAGGCAAAGAACACATGGTGTTTGGAAGGTCAATAACCTATTGTGCTACCACAGTAATAAAAGAAATCGAACTGAATGAAATAAAGTAGAAAGGGGAAGGTCAGTTATGACTGCACCGATACACAGTTGCTAAAAAGCGTCTCTAGAATGTTACGTTGAACTGTTTATTATCGGATAGGACTATGCATCCTTGTTTTTACATGCCGTTTCTTGTGACTTTTAACTAACCGTCAGCAATAAGTGATGATAGTTAGAAATTTAGTGGCGCAGCAGCAACGAAGGCTATAGAGCGCTTCAATAAATTCATGCTATGAAATACGCTGTTTCGCGGTATAACTGTTAAGGTACACTATACTCATTGGATGGTCTGTGTCTTCGTTGTTTTCTTACTGCCGAGCAATGAATACAAAGGGAGAGGGGGGCATACTCAAGAAGTCCAGATAACGATCATTAATCCGAGACAAGGCGCCTGTCACCTTTGAGGCATTGCATCGAGCGCTTCTCATGCTTCAGTATATGACGCAGTCTTCAGCAGACGATCGAACTACCCATTTGCCGAAACACCCGAATTGAGCGTTCTAGCCGAAAAAGAACCCAACACAACCATCGGTGTGGACTCGTGTGCATTTCGACCAGAGCAAAGCAGCTACGTCGCGCGTACGTGCAGCTTCATCGACCTGGTACCGGCGGGCAAGGTGTTCGTGGCGCTGGCCTTCGTCATCCGCATCACGGAGGGCTTCCGGGGCGGCCGCCTACATCACGGCCAGCTCTACCATCATCATGTCCGAGTTCCCGAAAAACATCGGCCTCGTGCTGGTCAGTGACTTGGTGACCTAAACCCGATGGTCATACTGCTAATGCATCGTACAAAGGGTACTCTGCAGAGACTGCCTGATGCGTCCTTTTCTTCCTCGTACGGCGATCTTCTGCAACATTGGCCATACAAGAACTGCCCGCAGGCATGTTTCAAGCATGTATGAGGAACACATGCTTCGAACACGCTTATTGAAATATGATATGATAGGAAAAGTATATTTTTTTTAACATGATGGAAGGAACACGCGTCGCTTAAAGGGTCACTGACACCCCAAGGTCGTATTTTTGTTTATTGACTAAAACGATGCACGTTGTAATAATAGACAAAAAAAAAACACACACACACACACACACACACCGCAAAAAAAAAAAAATTGCACGCGCGCGCGCGCTTTTTTTATTTTTGGCGTTTTCCTCTCCTGCTTTTCGCCTCCTCGCTTCTTTTGATTCGTGACGTCAAGAAGCATGGATTTTAGAAGCTTTGTAGGCGACATTTTTATAACATTTATTAACGGCAATCGTAAAACATGCTTTTTAACACAATTGCGAACGCACTACGGCCCTCCTTTTAAAAATACCAAAAAACTTAGTCCGTTGTGGTGCCGCCTCCTGGATTTGTATCCTCTGATTATAATGCAATTAAATGCAAAGGTGCAAGCGAGCTTGACAAGACTAACGAAAATAATCCCTGGAGAAGGGGAACAAGAGGGACAAAGGACAAACACAAATCTCCAAACACAACTAGGTGACTGGTGCGCGACCGAAAAACCCCGCCTGATCCGGGTATCGAACCCGGGACCTCTCCATTACAGGTGGAGCGCTCTACCAACTGAGCTAACCAGGGGTAAGACGTCAGTAGAGCAAACGGGTTTATCAGCTGCCAACCAACACCAACAAGGGTGAAGCTTGCAATTTAAGGTTATGATTATAT